>JAVJIF010028860.1:0-60854 GCA_038442645.1 Agave tequilana | reverse complement strand
TCTCTGGGGGTAGCACAAGCCTCTTACATGTGCGAAAGGAGGTCAGCGTAGCCAGAGCCCCTCTGGCTAAACTTGGAAGCAAGTCTCTATTGAGACAAATAAGACTCTCTGCAAGCTTATTACTGCCTCCGGCGAGGCTAAACAGACTCTATGCGAGTCTAGCACAGTCTTAGTAGAGACTAACATAGCCCCACGCCAGCATATTAACACTGTGCGCAAAGCTATAAAGGTTCCTTGTGAACCTAAAACAGCCTTTGCTAAGGCTATGTGGATTGCAAAAGCGGCAGATAGATCTCTTGATTCAGCTTCCTGCGAAGCTAAAATAGTCTCTGAGTGCAAGACTATTTCAGCTCTTCACAGAGCTAAGCCACGCCTGTCATGCGAAGATAAAGGTAAAATGTCTGCCTACTTTACTGAGGCCATTAGCCGCGAGGCTAGAACGGCAACTATGCCTTCGCCTAATTCAGGAGCAGTGACTCCTCGCGCCAACCTTGTTCTTCCGAGCGAAGTTACTGATAGCACGGCAGACACAACACCAGTACCCCAAGGTACGCGTGAAGTTCCCAGCCACCAAATTAAAACTAAAGCACCTAGCGGTACTAATCATCTTCACGAGAAGGCAACGAGCAAAGCATCGCAGCATGCTTCAAGCGTTAAGTTCGCTCTCTGCAGTGGAGCGGAGGGATCGTCCCTAGGTGCTGACAGCGGTGCTTATGCAACTTCAGCACCTAAGGGTGCTTCCAAAGTTCTTAGCCCGAAGCTAGGGCAAAAGCACTTTGTGCTAATAGCGAGGCTACTGCAGCCCCGCTTACATCATCAGCACTATTGGGCAGTGCTAGGCTCGCCGCTAGGGACAAGACCAAAGCATTGAGTGCTAAAAACCTTGGCCGCGAGGTTTAAAATGAAGCACCACTGAGTACTAACAGCAGGGCTATTACAACCTCGCTCACAGGAAGAACTCTGCGCAACAGAGCTAAAACAGTAGCTTCTCCTTACAAAGCTACTCTTTTAGGAGAAGCTATCCTAGCTTCGCCTATAGCCCAAAAGAAAGTCTTCAAGGCTAAGCCCAGGGTTTCTCAACCCAAGCAGGTTAACATCCAGTTTCTCCTAGTCTCCGTGTTAGATCAGTTGGACCCAAGTAATGCAGACTTGCGGGATTATCTGAGCAACAAGTGAAAACTCCGCCCTGAAGAGCCAGTTCACATTTCGCCATCCCAGTGCGGACAAGTGGGGTGTCAACCTGTGACGGTACATTCCGTCCATTGTTGTTTGGGACCAATCCCCACAAATTCTCCTCCGAGCCAGCAATCGGTGTTCAACCAGCTGTCAGTCCAAACTTCTGAGAAGCTCAAGTCTCAAAAGAAGAAGACAGTGAAGGTGCCTCACCTCGCATCTACCTCTGTCAATATGATAAGCAGAGGAAGGGATCTATTACAATCTCAAAGAAGGAAACAGGGGTTCCGTACTCCCTCATTCAGTTCTCCAGGGCCCGACTATAGCCCGGCTTAGGTCAGGTTCTGGTTGAACAAAATGGTACCTTCCAGTGTACAATACCCTGTAATCATAGACAACCTTCTTCCTCAGAAGCCATGTTGCCAGAACCATTGAGACACCAATTCCAATGGTCTGATGATGAAGAAGAAGCCAGCGGCTACGCTTCCTCTACCACCATCACTCTGTGCAGGCAAGGTTTGTATCAGTCAACATAGCTGATAGCAATAATGATGATGATCTCCGTCATCGCATGGAGGCGTAGGAGCAGACTTCCGAGGCCCAGCAAAAAGTCTTGGACAATATCCAGCAAATATTGGCTCAGCTCCTGACAAACCGTAACAATGATAACACAATCGGTAGTAATCACGAGAATGAGGAGAACAATAACGATGAACCTCCCAAGACTGATCATTCAAAGGAGGGCTCTTCAATCGATACCGAAGTGATCAAAGGCATCCAGGCTCAGATCGCATCCCTAACCCAAAGGGACAAACTAAAAAAAGGAGGGCGGTCCGTCCTTACCCCTTGGAATGGGATTCAGTCCCATATCCGTCAAAGTTCAAGCCACCAATGTTGCACTCGTATGATGGCAAGAGCTAGCCAAATCAACACATTTACTATTTCCGATCGCAAACCGGTAATGTAGTAGGTAATGATGCTATCATGGCCAGACTGTCCATTGGCACCCTCAAGAGGGTAGCCTTTGATTGGTTCAGGAGTCTCCCACAAACTCCATCAATTCTTTGCTCGACTTAGAAACCCAATTCCTCTTCCGATTCTATGAGGATGATACCGAGGTGACCATGGGCACGCTCCTTTCGACAGTCCAGAAAGGAGGAGAGTCTATACGGGATTACATAGAGAGATTCCGCAACGTTTCTCTCATGTGCCCTGCAGGTATGCCTTTGCCTATGTTGCTTCAGATGTATAGGCATAATTTCCTCGACAAAGTGGAAGTTCGCATGGGGGCCGTCAAAGCCCACACTTGGAAGGAGCTTATTGAACAAGCCGAGATAGCTGAAAAATCAGCTAAAAAGTTTGAGACCCCCAAAAGCAGGTGGGGAACCAACAATAAAAGCTATGACACAGCTGTCTTCTGATACATCAGCATTGGAAATATATGGAGGAACTCGATCAAAGAAAGGTAACTCCAATAGGACTTCAGAGTATCAAAGACAATACTCCTTCAAAGATGAGCATGTGGTGACACTTTTTCACTTGCTCAACAAAGGCAACAAGCTCAAGTTGCCAGAGGCTAGACGCCCAGATGAAGTGGGATGAACGAATGATCCCAACTATTGTCTTTTTCATAGGATGGTTCATCATCCTACTTGCAGGTGCAATGTCCTTAAAGATAAAAATCCAAGCACTAATCGAAGCAGGTGTTTTGACTCTGAAGTCAGAACATAAAAAGGTCACTGCCTAACTCCTATCCTGAAAGGGAGTATGGTGGTAGTCAAATTTACTTCCAAAAGGCATGGGTCTTATTCCATCAACGGCTAAAGCAACAGGACTCAAGTCAGTTCAAACCTAAAGGCAAGTCTTGCAATATCTCTCGCAGCAGATGACACTGCACCAGCACTTCTCTCAACAGTTCCGAAGAGGAGACAGCCGATAGCCGATGGTACTAGGTCTGGCAAATAACTTGCGACAGTACAACTAGACCCCGATGAGACAAAACAGCCAACAACGTCAGAAAACGCATAGGGGGTTGGAATATGTCATTCCACCTACTAAATGAGAACAACCTTTCATAGTAGAGGCAGTCTACTCGAGTGGAGCTTATCGCCTAGGGAATCCAAATGGTGACACGCTCCTGATGCCAATCAACAACAAGTGCTATCCATGATCACGTTATCACTATACCTCTGATCAAAGAAGTACTATGCGTGATCATGTTAACATTACTCCTCTGATCATCAAGTCGGACTCGTCTGACTGTTTCATCTCCTCAAGGAGTCCCTTCCCACAAATGGAATCAGTTTCAACCATCTCTGCATTCTTCTTTTAGCAAATCAATTCAGCTTCACGACGATCTTGAACGAGTCGAATTCATCGAAGAAGATTCGTGATGCATCCTTGCAGGACCTTTCTAATGTTTTCACATTCATGTTCAGATTCGATGATCAGCTGTGACTGAAGTCTTGATTATGACGAACAAAAGTGAAACTCCACGAGGAATCTCGATTTACTCAATATATTTCCTGTGAAGTTTGTACTCCATATCTAGACACGAAGATCAGCTAAGAACTAAAGTCTTGATGAACGAAAGGTAACGCTCCACGAGAAATGTCGATCTACCGAACAAATTTACCATGAAATTTAGACTTAACTCTTTAATCCCCGGTGAGATTTTAGAGGTCACTAGTGGAATACAAAAATGTTCACTTTATGTGAAACGATCTGAAGCCTTCGGTGAATAAGTGATAGGTAGTAAAAAATGCATATTCATCACTACATTTACTATTATGTTTCCTATTTATTCTTTATGCACTATTACTAAAATTTTGTTATTTAATGTGTGCATGCCTTGAGTAATTATTTAAATAAAAGAATAAAGCCTAAATGAAGCCCAGAAGCCCATGTGCAAAAGTTGTAGTAATTTAGAAGTTTCTTATTATCTAACCTAATCTAAACTTAGATTTTTAAACTCTTTATTTAAAATCTAAGTGAAGAAAAGGAATGATAAGAAAGAACTCCTAATTGCTAAAAGAAGAGAAAAGGATGGACTTCTACTCAACCCTAGTTACTTACAGGACAAGGCTAAAGATAAAAGAGAAGAGTGCAAAGATAGAAATTCTTTTCAAAAAGATTTGGATTTATGATAATTTGCTTCCCAAGTTATCCTGAATTTTCAAAATAAAGAGTCAATATGCAAAATCTAGAAGAATATACCCAGATGGACGGACCAAAGGAGGCCACGCGCGAAAGCGCATGGCCAGGGGCTAAGCTATAGGTGGAAACGCGACCATAGCCGCGTTTCCGCGGGTGTGTGGATAAGTTAGGGTACCAGCTTTTGTGGAGGAGTTGTACCGGGACTCTACTTCTTCTATCTCCTATAAATACCCCTGCAGAGCAACAGAGAGGGCGCATCAAGAGACGGGAACTTAGGGTTTTCTTTAGAATTTCTCTTTTCAAATTTCTTGTAATTTTGTTTCGCTTTTAGCATATTTTAGAGGAGGAGAGCATTTTATTTGGAAGTGACATTCAAATAAAGGTTACCTTTTCTTCTTTGTCATTTAATTTTGTCATTTAATTTTGTTTTATGTTGTGATCTTTTTATTTGTCTTCTTCTCTCTTTCACAATTCTTCACAATAAACAAAAATTGAATTTAAAAAAAAAGAGATGAATAACTAATTTTAATTTGTGGTTTGCTATTCCCTTAAACAACCTTAGTGTAGTTTAGAAAGTAGATGGATTGATAATCACTTTTAGAAATCCTAGGATTAAAACAGTTTTCTTGAAGATTAATTGATAGTTAGTTTTTCTAATCGAGGTTACACTTCTAAACTATTCTTCATAAATTCATGCTTAAGAACTTTGATGGCATAACTTTAAGTTAAGACTTTTCTTATGCTATACTTAGAAGTTAGGATGAACACTTGTTGAATTTTTATTAGTGCACATTAGTTAGATTCTAATATCATTTATCTTTCTTGAATTTCTATTAATAACCTAGGATAGATTTTACTTGTTTCAAAATGATATTCACTTTTCAAGACTTGCTCTATGGGTTGTGGTAAAAGATTAGCAAACTACATATCTCCAATCAAATCATTCAAATCTAATCACTCTCTTTTGTTTTGATCTAAGTAAAACAGAGAAATCGTCCGAAACGCTTGCATCGCATCCTTCCCTGTGTATCGACCCGCTTTGGCTCTTGTTACAGCGGATAGAATTGAGACGAGATTTTCTAACTCTTAACCTTTTCTTTTATAATTTCTCGTTCCAATCAAAATTTTGGCACCGTTGCTGGGAATTTCTAAAAACTTAGTCAAAATAAATAAATTGTTGAATTTTTAGGTATAGATGGAGAAATTGAATAAGTAATTAGTCTTGATTTTTACCTTAATGAAATGTGCATACCTAATGTATATCTAGGATTCTAAGATAAAGACTCTTGTGCCTCGTAAAAAAATAATAAAAATAAAAAAATAAATAAAAATAAAAATAAAAAAATAAATATAAAGAAATTCACTAATTAAGCTGGATACATGTGTCTCAAGAAGCATAAGTATTGACGCCTAAAGGTGATTTTATAAATAGAGTCCTTGGTTTTGTGGCCTAGTTCACTCGAATTTGAGTCCGCGGGGTGTTTCTCAACCCGTGCCCTAAAACCAACCAGTTTGGGAGCCACCGACTTTAAGTTCGCTACATGGGTGGATTTGAAAGCCTAAGAAAACTAAGAAATATTATTTATATATGTACTAACACATCTAATAGTCAATTAGTTAGGTATGAGGGCCTCAAGAAGCCTTGATACTTACACGAAAGAAAATTATATGAGTTATACATATTAAAAAGAAGAAGAAGAAGAAGAAAATAATAAAAAAAGAAAGGGCATGAGAGTCCAAGTTAAAGAATTCCTAGTAAAGATTCACAGGGATGCATATGACTTAGGGTAACGAAAGAGACTATACAAAAATTCAATTTGATTCTTACCTAAAATGGATAACAATTTATTATATAAAGACTAAGTTTAAGAATGAATAAAAATGATAATCCTATATAGACTACTTAGTCTCTTCAAACATATTTCAGATATTTTTCTTTTTATAGATTTTATGGGTGTAATCCGCTGAAAAGCCTCACGAGACAACACTCGTCCTCTACGGTAACCTAGAGGTTTAACGGCTTGTTACCATGCTAAGTGCAACCGTGATTCCTACGAAAGTGAGTTCACTAGATTAGTTTTTCCTTTCTTATTCTATTTGATTTTTATTGAGGACGAGCAAAAAGAGTGTGGGGGTGTGATAGGTAGTAAAAAATGCATATTCATCACTACATTTACTATCATGTTTTCTATTTATTCTTTTAATTATGTACTATTACTAAAGTTTTGTTATTTATTGTGTGCAGGCCTTGAGTAATTATTTAAGTAAAAGAATAAAGCCTAAATGAAGCACAGAAGCCCATGTGCAAGCCCATGTGCAAAACTTGTAGTAATTTAGAAGTTTCTTATTATCTAACCTAATCTAAACTTAGATTTTTAAACTCTTTATTTAAAATCTAAGTGAAGAAAAGGAAGGATAAGAAAGAACTCCTAATTGCTAAAAGAAGAGGAAAATGATGGACTTCTACTCAACCCTAGTTACTTACAGGACAAGGCTAAAGATAAAAGGAGAAGAATGCAAAGATAGAAATTCGTTTCAAAAAGATTTGGATTTATGATAACTTGCCGTTGGCCCAAAAGGTTACACTCTCCTTTTGTTTAGAGTTTTGATGATAACAAAACACTTAAGAGTTATATTGGTATTAATAAGTTTGTTCAAGATGAGTTTCAGGTTAGTAATATTTGAAGGCCATTGTTTAGCTTTTGCAAGACTTTCTAGGTTCATGGAGCAAATAAGGCAAATGGCACAAGAAGGAATGTTCATAGAAGAAAAGGATCTAGCATGACATTGCATGGCTCAAGACTTCAGTTTGGCTCAAGAGACTTCATTAATTTTTTTTTAGTTTTATAGTTTTGTTAAAGAATAGTGGATAGGTTAAAGCTCAAATACACACACATAAATTCAATACTTTGGTTTTTTATTGAATCGGTTTTAGATTTCAAGTGCATATATCGGGTTTTGGATTTGAACCAGTTTTAGTTCTGCTGATTTGCTTGACACCTTTTACTTTTCTTATCATAACTTTTTATTCTTATATTCAAATAATATGATTCAACTTGCATTTCAAAGATAACTTTCAGATCTAAATTTTTTATTCAATAATAATTTTCAGATTCAAATTTTAAAGATGTCAAATATTTGGTTGAACTCTGTTCTTGTTCTGAAAATAGCTTACAATTTCTGTTTTGACACCTGTCAGTGTTTTATTGATAACTTTCTCTTCCAAACTGATATTGCATTGATTTCAGTTGCATTACAAAGAAGACTTAAATATCTATAAATTATTCCTATATACCTTATTCTGAATTCAAGTGTTTGTAGCCTGAAAAATGTGCTCAAAGTTGACCAATCTGAAAGATTGGCAGTAATGGCTAATTTTCTGGAGGCTGATTTTTTACATGTTTTCAAAATGAGTTTAAGTTTAAATAAAATGTGGTTAGCTGTATTAGAGGGTCAATTTCTTCCTATTATATTCAGGTAAAACTTTTCTATGTTTACTCTTCCTCAATCCTATATAAAGGGGTCATTAGGGTAGAGGTTTTCACAACAAGCATTGGCAAAAATATTCAAAGTTTTCAAAGGCTTTCAAAAGAGTTTGGTCCTTGGTTTTTGTGCTGAAGAATCTCTCATCGCTGAAGTTTTATTTTCTAAACTCTCTAAATTTCATTTTCTTTTTTTACTTACAATATTTGAGCTTCAATTCTAATCATTGTTTTACAGGGTTCTTGTAAGGGAAAGAGGTTTTTGCAAAAGAGAGTTTGTGGTCTTTTGATCACCAAGAAGTACTTGTGTTAGAGATTGTGGAGTTGGGTACTCCGGTGTGATTGTAACTCTTTGTGAAGTTATAGTGGTTAGAAATCCTTCTGGGTGAAGGCGGGGATGTAGAGCTGGGTGCTCAAACCTCGGAAAAATTCTCGGTGTTTGCGTTTGGTTTACTTGCTCTTATCTCTTGCATTATATTCTTTGCTTAAATTACTTGCTTGTATGTAATTGTAATTAATTTTAAATTTCACATTAAGTTCACTAGATTAGCATTATCACCTATTCACCCCCCTCTAGGTGATTTCAATTGGTATCAGAGCCTACGCTCCTGATATTAGGTTTAACCGCCTAGGAGTGAGATCTATGTTTGCTAGTCTACATTTGCATTTTCATTTGCACACATTTAGTTTGCACTCATGGATAGCCCTCCTATGTTTGACTTTTCTAGACATGATATTTGGAAGGCCAAGATGAGTTGTCATTTAAAAAGCCTAGGACATCTAGTTTATCAAGCCACTACTAAAGAATCCTTCCCCAATGATAGCAAGCATAGAAAGGCCAATGCATTAGCCCTTAAGACACTTAGAGCATCTCTTAATAAAGATCTATTACATGTATTTGCTCACTATGATTCAGCTTTTGCAGTTTGGAGCATCTTGGCTTCCCCCGAGCTACCAAGGATCATCAATAAGTTGAGGAGATCTTGGAGAGACAAGTCTGATGAGCATTGCCTCATGGTCCAAGGAAATGACTCCCTTGAGGTACAATCGGAATCTCAACTAGATGATAGCTCTAGTTCCTATTGTTATGGGTGTTTAGAAATTCAAACTTTAAATATGGAACTTGCTACAAAGCTTAAAAAAAATTTAGAAAAACATAATCTTTTGAAAAAGAAAAATTTTGAACTAAAAGAAGAAATGAAGGATTTGTGTTCAAATTTTGAATTGATTTTGCAAGAGAAGGAAGAGATTGCTAGTGAACGTGACTCACTTAAATCTCAACTTGACCTTGCCCTAAAGGAAAATGAATTTTTGAAAAACAAAAATGATTGTGATGATGTTGTGAAAAATAATGAGATTTTATTTTCAAAATTGGATTTTATTTTAAAAGATAACCATTCTTTGAAAAATGAAATTGATTTCATTACTAAAGAATTTGATGTTGTTTTAAATAAAAATAAATCTTTGAAAAAGGATATAGATAATCATGTTTGCCATGCTAGTGTAGCTTCTTCATGTAGCACATCTATTGCATGCTCCACTTTATCTTTAACTATTGAAAATGATATAAATGTTTTGAAGAAAAGTGTTGATTGTTTGGGCTCCACTTTGAGCCATTGTGCTATGAACCACACACGCTTGGAATTCTTGGTTCGAAAGAAACAAGTTCCATCTTTGCATGCACACCCTCCACGGCATACACATACTTCCCACGGTCACCACCATCACATGTATGCTCATGTGTACACATGTACACATTGTGGACGTAAGGGCCACCTTGTTAGATTTTGTTATGATCGTATATATTATGAAAATTTAGCAAATAATGTTGTTTGGGTTAGGAAAGGTACTAACCCCTATGGACCCAAAAGAAAATGGGTACCAAAGACCACCCCTATGGTTTTGATATAGGTGTGGGCTCTCGCATCACGTGAGAGTGGCGATACCTTGAAGTGGATGCGTTCCGTGCCTAAAGAAAAACAATTTGAATGCATCACTTTCAAGGGGAGTTTGGTGGAGAGGACCACCATTAGTTTGGAGAACTAGAGAGGTGCCTTCATCAGTTTTGGTATCAATCTCTAACTCCCGTTTATATTTGCATGTTTTTTTTCATGTCATTGATTTATAACATGTCATGTTTTATTCTTCATTATGCCTATGCCATGTTTATTAGAATAGTGATATACTTGTTAGTTATTTGAGACACTCTTGTTTAAAATGGACTTACATTATGTGTTCTCACTTTGTTTTTATAACTAATATGTATGTCCTAGATCTAATGTACATGCATATACATAATGCTCATATGGATGTTTATGATCTTTGTTTTGATACTTCATGTTTTGATTAGTATGTTAAATGCCATGATTATTAGACCATTGACATGCATGTATAGCTTTTGAGTTCACCCATGTTTATATTGACACATATGTTGTGTTCGCACCCTTATTTAGCTATCGTGTCTTTCATAGTTCTAATAGCATGTGGATTTATATAATGATTGTTTTATGTTTGTAATGATAATTTATGTCCCATTTTATGCTACATGATTTGATTAATTGTTTAGATGTTAGTTTTCATTAAAACTAGGATATATACTTGTACATATTATGGGCCAAAAATAGATCATTATATGTTTGTACTTGAACGCTCTTTTGTACCCATTAGATGTGCTAGTATAGTCTAGTTTTGATGATTCATGCATTCTAACTTGTATTCCCTATTTTGGATATGTTTTATGATCTTGTGTTTTAACTTCATGTATATGTCTATTTTGCCAAACTTTAAGATATACATGTACACCCTTTGAGTCATTTGCTTTTCATGCAAATCGTTATTATGGACTTAAATTGTGTTTAGGGATATGTATGTATACTTCTTGTTTTGTCAAAACATACATATGCCTTGAAGTATGAATTGGGTTTAATGAAAATTTAGTTTTAATGAGTCTCATGTTTTCATGTTTAAAGGAATACCTTAATTGAGCTTAAGTGCATGTTTTCATGATAGTGTGTTTCACATTACACTTGTACACTCTCCTTATTTGATGGTTTCTTATGATTTTATTTTCATGAGTATGATATGTGCTATATAGATTTGAGTGTTTTTAGTGCCATGTGATTTACATGTGTTTCATGAAAAACAAGTTTGTTTTATTCTTTACTTGAAGGATTTCGTACTAGTTTACAAGTTTTTCCATTTAACTAGTTGCTATATCTTCATTTTGGTAGAGTTTTTTAAATATACTTTATTTTCAAACTTATTTTGAAAACCCTACCATCTAATGGCGGTTGGTTGGGCGACCATGCCTTGTAAGTTATTATTGAAAATCATTTTAAAACATGTGCATGAAATGGGTGGTAGGTTGTATGAGGTATACACTTGATCTTATTATTGTTTCATTTGGTATCATTGGATCGTTTCAATTGGTATCAATATTGACATTCTTTTTGTATACTCATATATGTTTAATTTGTACTCAATGATATCACAAATTTTAGTTTTGCCAAACTTGATTTTTAATGAATATCATATTTAAATTGATTAGTTTTCAATTGGTATCCTAATACAAGCTTTGCGTCATGTTAATTGGTATTTCATAAAGAGGGAGAAAATTCGTATTTTATCTCTCAATTGATATTTGGTTTATCTTTGTTTTCCACTCCCATACTTTATGATGAAAAATGATTTAAAGGAAAATTAATATGGATTTTAATTTGGTATCATATGAAAAATACTTACAATTGGTATCAAGATGCTTATTTGTTTACTTTCTATTGGTATCAAGATGCATGATTTGTAATTGTTTATTTACAAAAAGGGGGAGAAGTATTTTGTTGTTTTTATACTTCGCTTATTGTTTTTGTTTTATTAATAACAAGAATTTTTATATATTGATTATCTTTCAATTGGCATCATGATTCACTTATATTGATATTTTTTTGGAAGAATATGTTTTATTGCTTACTTGGACCCCTTTGTTGATGATTGACAAAAAGGAGGAGAAGTATTTAAGTTATATGCATATTTAAACAAGAATATAGTTTGGTTAGTTTGATTTTTTATTGGTATCAAGAGCATTATTTCATAACATGTTCATGTAAAGATTTATTTTAGTATTAAAAGCTTGTTTCATGCAAATCTATGCATTGTCATTATTTATTGGTTGTTTCCTAACCCTTTTTGATGTATGACAAAAAGGGGGAGAAGTATTGGTGATTTTATATTTTGGTTTCATACATGTTTATCTCATATATGTATATGTAGGTTTCATCTTTTATACATATTCATATATGTATATGCTTTCGTGTTTTATACTTGATAAAATAGAGTATCATTTGAGGGGGAGTTTTTATATCCCTTTTATATCTTGATAATATAGCCTATTTGTTTTGTCATCATCAAAAAGGGGGAGATTGTTGGCCCAAAATATTACACTCTCCATTTGTTTAGAGTTTTGATGATAACAAAACACTTAAGAGCTATATTGGTACTAATAAGTTTGTTCAAGATGAGTTTCAGGTTAGTAATATTTTGAAGGCCATTGTTTAGCTTTTGCAAGACTTTCTAGGTTCATGGAGCAAATAAGGCAAATGGCACAAGAAGGAATGTTCATAGAAGAAAAGGATCTAGCAAGACATTGCATGGCTCAAGACTTCAGTTTGGCTCAAGAGACTTCATTAGTTTGTTTTTAGTTTTATAGTTTTGTTAAAGAATAGTGGATAGGTTGAAGCTCAAATAATTCAATACGTTTGGTTTTTGATTGAATCGGTTTTGGATTTCAAGTATATATATGGTTTTGGATTTGAACCAATTTTAGATCTGCTGATTTGTTTGACACCTTTTTACTTTTCTTATCATAACTTTTTATTCTTATATTCAAATAATATGATTCAACTTGCATTTCAAAGATAACTTTCAGATCTAAATTTATTATTCAATAATCATTTTTAGATTCAAATTTTAAAGATGTCAAATATTTGGTTGAACTCTGTTCTTGTTCTGAAAACAGCTTACAGTTTCTGTTTTGACACCTGTCAGTGTTTTATTGATATCTTTCTCATCCAAACCGATATTTCGTTGATTTCAGTTGCATTACAAAGAAGACTTAAAGATCTATAAATTATTCATGTATATCCTATTCTGAATTCGCATGTTTGCAGCCTAAAAAGTGTGCTCAAAATTGACCAATCTGCCAGATTGACAGTAATGGCTAATTTTCTGGAGGCTGATTTTAACATGTTTTCAAAATAAGTTCAAGTTTAAATAAAATGTGGTTAGCTGTATTAGAGGGTCAATTTCTTCCTCTTATATTCAGGTAAAACTTTTCTATGTTTACTCTTCCTCAATCCTATATAAATGGGTCATTAGGGTAGAGGTTTTCACAACAAGCATTGGCAAAAATATTCAAAGTTCTCAAAGGCTTCCAAAAGAGTTTGGTCCTTGGTTTTTGTGCTAAAGAATCTCTCACCGCTGAAGTTTTATTTTCTAAACTCTCTGAATTTCATTTTCTTTTTCCACTTACAATATTTGAGCTTCAATTCTAATCATTGTTCTACAGGGTTCTTGTAAGGGAAAGAGATTTTTGCAAAAGAGAGTTTGTGGTCTTTTGATCACCAAGAAGTACTTGTGTTCGAGATTGTTGAGTTGGGTACTCCGGTGTGATTGTAACTCTTTATAAAGTTATAGTGGTTAGAAATCCTTCTAGGTGAAGGCGGGGATGTAAAGCTGGGTGCTCGAATCTCAGAAAAATTCTCGGTGTTTGCGTTGGTTTACTTGCTCTTATCTCTTGCATTATATTCTTTGCTTAAGTTACTTGCTTGTATGTAATTGCAATTAATTTTAAATTCAGCATTAAGTTCACTAGATTAGAATTATCACCTATTCACCCCCTCTAGGGGATTTCACTTGCTTCCTAAGTTATCCCGAATTTTCAAAATAAAGAGTCGGTATGCAAAATCCAGAAGAATATACCCAGATGGATGGACCAGAGGAGGCCACGCGCGAAAGCGCGTGGCCAGGGGCTAAGCTATAGCCGCAGAAACGCGGCCATAGCCGCGTTTCCGCGGGTGTGTGGATAAGTTAGGGTACCAGCTTTTGTGGAGGAGTTGTACCGGGACTCTACTTCTTCTATCTCCTATAAATACTCCTGCAGAGCAACAGAGAGGGCGCATCCAGAGACGGGAACTTAGGGTTTTCTTTAGAATTTCTCTTTTCAAATTTCTTGTAATTTTCGTTTCGCTTTTAGCATATTTTGGAGGAGGAGTGGAGCATTGTATTTGGAAGTGACATTCAAATAAAGGTTACCTTTCCTCTTTGCCATTTAATTTTGTCTTTTAATTTTGTTTTATGCTGTGATCTTTTTATTAGTGTTCTTCTCTCTTTCACAATTCTTCACAATAAACAAAAATTGAAATTAAACAAAAAAGAGATGAATAACTAATTTTAATTTGTGGTTTGCTAATCCCTTAAACAACCCTAGTGTAGTTTAGAAAGTGGATGGATTGATAATCACTTTTAGAAACCCTAGGATTAAAACAGTTTTCTTGAAGATTAATTGATAGTTAGTTTTTCTAATCGAGGTTACACTTCTAAACTAGTCTTCATAAATTCATGCTTAAGAACTTTGATGGCATAACTTCAAGTTAAGACTTTTCTTATGCTATACTTAGAAGTTAGGATGAACACTTGTTGAATTTTTATTAGTGCACATTAGTTAGATTCTAATATCATTTATCTTGCTTGAATTTCTATTAATAACCTAGGATAGATTTTACTTGTTTCAAAATGATATTCACTTTTCAAGACTTGCACTATGGGTTGTGGTAGAAGATTAGTAAACTGCATATCTCCAATCAAATCATTCAAATCTAATCACTCTCTTTTGTTTTGTTCTAAGTAAAACAGAGAAATCGTCCGAAACGCTTGCATCGCATCCTTCCCTGTGGATCGACCCGCTTTGGCCCTTGCTACAACGGATAGAATTGAGACGAGACTTTCTAACTCTTAACCTTTTCTTTATTATAATTTCTCATTGCAATCAAAATTTTTGCGCCGTTGCCGGGATTTCTAAAAACTTGGTCAAAATAAATAAATTGTTGAATTTTTAGGTATAGAAGGAGAAATTGAATAAGTAATTAGTCTTGATTTTTACCTTAATGAAATGTGCATACCTATTGCATATCTAGGATTCTAAGATAAAGACTCTTGTGCCTCGTAAAAAAAAATAATAATAAAAATTAAAAAATAAATAATAATAAAAATAAAAAAAATAAATATAAAGAAATTCACTAATTAAGCTGGATACATGTGTCTCAAGAAGCATAAGTATTGACGCCTAAAGGTGATTTTATAAATAGAGTCCTTGGTTTTGTGGCCTAATTCACTCGAATTTGAGTCCGCGGGGTGTTTTCTCAACCCGTGCCCTAAAACCAACCAGTTTGGGAGCCACCGACTTTAAGTTCGCTACATGGGTGGCTTCGAAAGCCTAAGAAGACTAAGAAATATTATTTATATATGTACTAACACATTTAATAGTCAATTAGTTAGGTATGAGAGCCTCAAGAAGCCTTGATACTTACACGAAAGAAAATTAGATGAGTTATACATATTAAAAAGAAGAAGAAGAAGAAGAAAATAATAAAAAAAGAAAGGGCATGAGAGTCCAAGTCAAAGAATTCCTAGTAAAGATTCACAAGGATGCATATGACTTAGGGTAACGAAAGAGACTATACAAAAATTCAATTTTGATTCTTACCTAAAATAGATAACAATTTATTATATAAAGACTAAGTTTAAGAATGAATAAAAATAATAATCCTATATAGACTACTTAGTCTCTTCAAACATATTTCAAATATTTTCCTTTTTATGGATTTTATGTGTGTAATCTGCTGAAAACCTCACTAGACAACACTCGTCTTCTAGGGTAACTTAGAGGTTTAACGGCTTGTTACCATGCTAAGTGCAACCGTGATTCCTACGAAAGTGAGTTAGCTAGATTAGTTTTTCCTTTCTTATTCTATTTGATTTTACTCGAGGACGAGCAAAAAGGTAAGTGTGGGGGTGTGATAGGTAGTAAAAAATGCATATTCATCACTACATTTACTATCATGTTTCCTATTTATTCTTTTAATTATGCACTATTACTAAAGTTTTGTTATTTAATGTGTGCAGGCCTTGAGTAATTATTTAAATAAAGAATAAAGCCTAAATGAAGCACAGAAGCCCATGTGCAAGCCCATGTGCAAAAGTTGTAGTAATTTAGAAGTTTCTTATTATCTAACCTAATCTAAACTTAGATTTTTAAACTCTTTATTTAAAATCTAAGTGAAGACAAGGAAGGATAAGAAAGAACTCCTAATTGCTAAAAGAAGAGGAAAAGGATGGACTTCTACTCAACCCTAGTTACTTACAGGACAAGGCTAAAGATAAAAGGAGAAGAGTGCAAAGATAGAAATTCGTTTCAAAAAGATTTAGATTTATGATAACTTGCTTCTCAAGTTATCCCGAATTTTCAAAATAAAGAGTCGGTGTGCAAAATTCAGAATAATATATCCAGATGGACGGACCAGAGGAGGCCACGCGCGAAAGCGCGTAGCCAGGGGCTAAGCTATAGCCGCGGAAACGCGGCCATAGCCGCGTTTCCGCGGGTGTGTGGATAAAGTTAGGGTACCAGCTTTTGTGGAGGAGTTGTACCGGGAATCTACTTCTTCTATCTCCTATAAATACCCCTACAGAGCAACAGAGAGGGCACATCCAGAGACGGAAACTTAAGGTTTTCTTTAGAATTTCTCTTTTCAAATTTATTGTAATTTTCGTTTCGCTTTTAGCATATTTTGGAGGAGGAGAGGAGCATTGTATTTGGAAGTGACATTCAAATAAAGATTACCTTTTCTTCTTTGCCATTAATTTTGTCTTTTAATTTTGTTTTATGCTGTGATCTTTTTATTTGTCTTCTTCTCTCTTTCACAATTCTTCACAATAAACAAAAATTGAAATTAAAAAAAAGAGATGAATAACTAATTTTAATTTGTGATTTGCTAATCCCTGAAACAACCCTAGTGTAGTTTAGAAAGTGGATGGATTGATAATCACTTTTAGAAACCCTAGGATTAAAATAGTTTTCTTGAAGATTAATTGATAGTTAGTTTCTCTAATCTAGGTTACACTTCTAAACTATTCTTCATAAATTCATGCTTAAGAACTTTGATGGCATAACTTTAAGTTAAACTTTTCTTATGCTATACTTAGAAGTTAGGATGAACACTTGTTGAATTTTTATTAGGGTACATTAGTTAGATTCTAATATCATTTATCTTACTTGAATTTCTGTTAATAACCTAGAATAGATTTTACTTGTTTCAAAATGATATTCAGTTTTCAAGACTTGCACTATGGGTTGTGGTAGAATATTAGTAAACTGCATATCTCCAATCAAATCATTCAAATCTAATCACTCTCTTTTGTTTTGTTCTAAGTAAAACAGAGAAATCGTCCGAAACGCTTGCATCGCATCCTTCCCTGTGGATCGAACCGCTTTGGCCCTTGCTACAGCGGATAGAATTAAGACGAGACTTTCTAACTCTTAACCTTTTCTTTATTACAGTTTCTCGTTCCAATCAATAAGGCTACATGAAAACATTGGCTTCTAAGCCTACTATATAATCCTCAACAACTTATCATGTTGAGGGGAATAGCATGGCTATCTTGACTCAAACGGTAGTTGGTAAAGGCGTACCAAATCCGTTGACAGTTAAGGATTTGCTAAAAATCTTAAGGGACTTGTTCCCATTTGATTCTGCAGTTAAGGATAGAGAAAAATGTTGGCCTTTAAGCCCAACATAAGTCCTCGACAACTCATCATGCTGAGGGGAATAACATGGCTAGCCCAACTCAAACGGTAGTTGGTAAGGCGTACCAAATCCGTTAATAGCTGAGGATTTGCTAAAAATCCTAAGGGACCGGTTCTCATTTGATTCTCTCTCCAAAATCACTTACCAATTTTCATCTATGGAATGGTGAGACTACATATAAAGGTATTCATATCCATTGCAAAATGATGAGTCTAACCTATCATGTTAACACTAAACCTCTGGTAGCAAGACTATAATTTATTCCCCAATGGATAAAACCAATATCCCCAGTGAATAAACCCTACTTGTCATTCTCTTCAACAGGACGACAGGTCCACTCGAATTACTGTTATGTTTAAGCACCTCTAATAGTAAATGAATTCTTGTCAAGTTTCTGACAAATTGCTTTACAAATCCCTACGGAGTTCTTTTTGTCACGTTAACGATCACCTCTGACATGTAATCTCTTATGGGATTCATTTTCTAACTCCCCAATGAGTTTCTGGTAGACTCCCCTCAAAGTCTATTGTTTTCCACTCAGTCCTCAGTAGACTTTTCTGGATGTCACGCTAACAATATACCTCTGATAATTTCTTCCAAATAGCATCCGAATGAGATATCAAAATCCCCATGGAGTTCGTAATTAAATCCTATTCCTCTCGATAGGACTATTCCTTTGTCATCATGTCCAATTTGTCACCACTGAATGACAAAATTTTGAGCTTGGTGGCTTCTCAATCGGTTACGTCCCTGTGACCTCTGAACCGACGATAGCCAAGTCTCATCTTTCAATCCAGTAGGGACTATTTCTTTGTCATCATATCCAGTTCATCACCTCTGAATGACAAAATTTGGAGCTTGGTGGCTTCTTAATCGGTTACGTCCCTCGACCTCTGAACTGACAGATAGCCAAGTCTTATCTTTCAGTCCAGTAGGGACTATTTCTTTGTCATCCTGTCTAGTTCGTCACCTCTGAATGACAAAATTTTGAGCTTGGTGGCTTCTCAATCGGTTACGTCCTTGCGACCTCTGAACCGACAGATAGCCAAGTCTCATCTTTCAGTCCAGTAGGGACTATTTCCTTGTCATCATGTCCAGTTCATCACCTCTGAATGACAAACTTTTGAGCTTAGTGGCTTCTCAATCGGTTACGTCCCTGCGACCTCTAAACTGACAGATAGCCAAGTCTCATTTTTCAGTCCAGTAGGGACTATTTCTTTGTCATCATGTCCAGTTCATCACCTCTGAATGACAAAATTTCAAGCTTGGTGACTTCTCAATCGGTTATGTCCTTGTTACCTCTGAACCGACAGATAGCCAAGTCTCACCTTTCAGTCCAGTAGGGACTATTCCTTTGCCATCATGTCCAGTTCGTCACCTCTGAATGATAAAATTTCGAACTTGGTGGCTTCTCAACCGGTTACGTCCTTGTTACTTCTGAACCGACAGATAGCCAAGTCTCACCTTTCAGTCCAGTAGGGACTATTTCTTTGTCATCATGTCCAGTTCATCACCTCTGAATGATAAAATTTCGAGCTTGTTGGCTTCTCAATCAGTTATGTCCTTGTTACCTCTGAACCGACAGATAGCCAAGTCTCATCTTTCAATCCGGTAGGAACTATTTCTTTGTCATCATGTCCAATTCGTCACCTCTTAATGATAAAATTTTGAGCTTGGTGGCTTCTCAATCGGTTATGTCCTTATTACTTCTGAACCGACAGATAGCCAAATCTCATCTTTCAGTCCGGTAGGGACTATTTTTTTGTCATCATGTCCAGTTCGTCACCTCTGAACGACAAGGCTTCTTGCTGGTGATTCCTAATTAGTTATGTCCAGTTCGTTACCTCTGAACAGACGGATTCCTAGATCTGATCCCATTTGTCCCTAGTGAGTTCTCATACTCAGACTGATTTTATCACGTTCCTAACCTTTGAATAATTTTCAGTCAAAACTCTAATTCTTGGGGGAATTCTACTTGGTGAATGCTTTATCTCGAACACCTGAGGCAATTCAAAGTATTTTGAAATCCAATCCATCCTATTGTGGATTTATGAAAACTTTGGAGGGGGTCTTGTTGACACTCAAAAAACACAAAACTCTCAGATAGCTTTCCAACCGGTCTGAACAACGTCTAACTTGTTGACATTTACAAAAGACAAGTCACAGACAAGCTGACGATCAGTTTTTACCCATCTCCGAGGGACAAATCAGCGACTTGGACTCTACTGATCCAGTAAAGCAGACAATAAGCCAAGATTGTCTTTGAAGAGACCTAAGCGGGCCTAAGATGCTAAGTTAGCTCGATACTTAGCATCACATGAGCTAAAAGGGATAGCCTCGACTAAGAGGCTAAGTTTGTCTGGATTCGCCTTGAAGCTCTCCACAGAGAGCTAATTTACAGCTTCCCTGAAGCTAATTCTAGCTTCGCCAGAAGCTTTTTTGATAGCTTCTCATGAAGCTTTTTATAGCTCCACAGAGAGCTAACTTACAGCTTTGCCTGAAGGTAATTCTAGCTTCGCCGGAAGCTTTCTTGATAGCTTCTCATGAAGCTTTTCATAGCTACACAGAGAGCTAACTTACAGCTTCTCTGAAAGCTAATTCTAGCTTCTCAGGAAGCTTTCTTTCTAGCTTCTCATGAAGCTCTTCATAGCTCCAGAGAGCTAACTTATAGCTTCGCCTGAAGCTAATTCTAGCTTCTCGGGAAGCTAATTCTAGCTTCTCCGGAAGCTTTCTTGATAGCTTCTCATGAAGCTTTTCATTAGCCCCGCTGCGGGTCTTTTTATGGTCATCTTTGACCAATCAAATCTCCAGATGAGATCATTGTGATCGAGATGAAATTTGACAGTTATTTGACATGATCTCTTGACTCTCCCAATCAGGTAAGAAGATCAGGGGAGATCTCTCAATTAACTAGAGAGAATCAAGGGAGTATCCCTTATTAAGAGGAGCCAATCTTTTATGGTCATCTTTGACCAATCAAATCTCCAAATGAGATCATTGTGATCGAGATCAAATTTTGTAGTTACACCCATGATTTCTCATTAAGAGGAGACAATCAAGGGAATCATAACTCCCTATGGAGCCTATAAATAGCCCACTAGTAGGCTAGGCTCAGGGGCTTGAAAAGATTCAAGTCCAATAGGTTTTTTGAAGAGCATAAGCTTCTTTGGTAACTTCAAAGCATAAGTCAATAAGAGATCTACTCTATTGCTTCCAAAAATTTAGAGAATCACTTTTCTAATCCTACAAGGATAAATTCAGAGTGCTAACACCTTAAGATCTTCCTCCCTCTCAAGGAATTTTCGGAACCAGGCGAGAAGAAATTCCCAAGCGGAGGCAGCTCGAGAAGTAACAAGAGGGCTCTATCGACCTTCTGTTCTCCGATTCCCCGAACCAGGCGAGAAGGGAATCCCATCAGGCGGCAGTTCAATTGTCTAATCGATCGCATCGTCAAAGGGATAAAGTGATCGCGCGCTGATCAGATTCGTACCGGCACACCTCCCCAGAAATCTCAGAGGAGATCTACCAGTAATCTTCTTCTTGCAAAGTATTACTTATAATTTCGCTCCTCGACCTTTTTTTTGTAAGTTTTTCCCTTTGCAAAAATCAATGGAAAACACCCGCCCGGCCCCTTCCTATGAAATGTGCATGTATAAAGCAATAACACCGTCTTCCCCCTCCCACCGACTCTTGCCGATCCCTTCCTAGGAATGTGCATGTAAATACATACAACATGTATACACAATTATTATACACAAGTCAATATGTTACACATCATCATGTTCATATATTTTCAAGTTATTTATAACAAGAAGTTTAATTTACCTGATCTTTTATTCCAAATTTCAAACATGTATCACACACATATCGCTAATTATTTATCTGGAGCTATAACCAGCAACACACTTAACAATCATATTCAGCCTGTACATACAAGATACATGCACACAGGCATTAAACATATAAATTAATGATCAATCCTCTTTTGATTATACAACATACTACAATCATGTATGTAAGCATGCATCAACTACTATACCAGTCATTAACAGTAACAATTTATTAATCATCCAATTCATGAATAATTAAGGTAATTCTTGAGGGAACGCTTATAACACTCTGTATTCACACCAGTTATATACTAGATATGCATTACTATTAATACATATGTAATATTACTTTTATATATCACTAGTTATTACCAATAGAAAGCAACTTTTCATGACTTTCTATTTTCTCAATTTATTGATTTGGTTTACAACGTCATATCTCTAAAATTTATTATAAAACCAATTTGAAAACTTATTATTTTAATCAATTTGTCTATAGTCACCCTCTAAATTGAAGTTTTAAAGAGAGAAAAGAATAGTCAAGAGACCATAAACAATATAAAATTCATACTTGTCGTACTACTTATTAAAAATATACCCTTCATTGTAACTATGAATTCAATATTGAATCAAAGCCTAAGTCACTCATGACTACACATGTTTAGTATAGATTCCAATTGACCGCAATAGACACTCTCTTAACAATCCAAGTGGTGAAAGTTTTCCTTTTACCTTATAAAGCTATATATGTGTATATATGATATGGGTACAATCCAATGATGCTCTAAGTAAATTTAAATTTGTCAGTAAAAACTAAAATAATCTGAATCATCACAGTTACCAGCTAACTCATGGTGTATTGTAAAATATCACACCAATTGAAGAAAGAAACTTAAGGAGAATTGATAAGGCGCAATACATATAAATGAAATCAGAAGGTCAGTCAAGTCTCAAGTTTTTTAACTTTATAGGACATACTTTATATGTCAAGGGATAATTAGGAGTTAAGATTTCTAATTTACATGCACAAAAAACCTGGCTTGATGTATATATTGTAGATCGTCTGGAGGGGGTGAATAGATAACTAGCTAATCAAATGCAAATAATGCGGAATTAAAAACTTTTTATGCAAACTAAAACTTTTATACTGACACACAAAGTATAATCAAAGTTGAATTTCCGGTAAGGTGCTCTAGATTATCTCCTCAAGATTTCTCTAAATTAAGAGTTGAGGTGCCACTATGGCTCTCTTTGTTAAATAATAGTATGAGCAAACAATCCCAAGCAAACATATCTATTAAGCACGAATATCAAGCATGTAATAGATATGAATAATAAGAGCATCCAAGATATAAAACACCAATGAGTTGAGAGAGATATGAACAATCACAAATACGGGAGAATTGCTTCGAGGTTCGAGCCACTTACTCTACGTCCCCGCCTTCACCACTGTGAAGAATTTTCACAAAAATCGATCCCGCAAGATCATTTGGTGCCGCAACACCTACAACGAGCTTCTTCAAGAGCTCTTAGACCCGCAAGTCTCCTACTTGTTCCCGTAAGAACAACATACGTGAACCCGCAAGCTCACCAAGGCCGCAACCTCTACAACTCCTCCAAATACAAAAGGTGAAACACTTGGTGATCTCTTCTCTTGATCAACAAACACTCTCACAAACAAGTGATCCTAGAGGATAGATATAGCAACAGATAGCTCAAACTTGTGTGAGAAAAACAAAATAGATTTGTGGTAAAAAAAACTCAAGAAAAAGGTTTTGAAAACACAAGATAAACATTCTTGAAAAACTCTTTTTGGATATGAAAGTAAAGTTCTAAAACTTATTGAGAAACACAGTAGAAAGCTCTCAAAAACACTTATAAAAAATCTTTCTCAAAATCTGGCCAAAAGTCCCATTTTATGGGGGCTGTCAAAAACTAGCTATTGGGCCAGATTGACCTGTTTGTCGACTGACCGGTCGACCGACTAACAGGTCATATTTATGACCGTTGGAGTTGCCGATCGATTGCCCGGTCGATCGCACCCAGGCCATTGGCCTACCAGTCGACCACTGGTCAACCTGGCCAAAACCAGAGAGCCCTCTCTCTGGATTGGTCAACCGCTCGGTCGACCGGGGCCAGATCCAGAGAGCATCCTCTCTAGATCGGTCGACCGGACGGTTGACCGACCCTAAGGCCATGGGCTTGTGCATGTTTTGTGTACGTTGATCGACCGAACGGTCGACCGAGCCCTGTTTCGGTCGACTGCCAGCAGCCCAAAAACTGGGTTACAGGGTTGAAAATCTAACTTTTAAAAACCCATAAAAATTCTATTTAAATCTCATAAATTTCACAAAAATAGGTTCATTGAAATACTTTGAAGTACAAATATGTGTGATCAAAAATCAACACATATTATAAACAATTTGACCTATTTTTGTGATATAGAAGTTAAAACTTAAACTGAAAATCGTATTTTTCAAAAATAAACTTCTAAATGAAAACTGGATTTTTTTTCAAAACTTGCACAAATACAAAAATAAGATATTTGAACACTTTTGAAGCATAGTATATATAAAAATAATCTAATATACATAGAAGATGAAATATACTTATTTTTAACAATAAGCTCAAAAGATAAGTTTTGATAAATACAAAACTTAAAACCATGAACTAAAGACATCAAAATAAGTTTTTCTAAACAATAAGAAGTATCAATGTATATGGATGAAATTCAATACGCACATAAACTATGTAAATTTGTTTTGATGGAATCTATTCATGAAAACGAAAAGATGTATACTTGATATATCGAAACTTAAAACCATATACATCATAGACAAAAACACATATTGGTTTCATGAAAGCGAAATGATTAAACCGAAAACTAAAACTATATAAATTAAAACTTTTTGAAATATTTTGTTCATGTATATGAGCTTGAGCAATCCACAACTAATCTAACTATTATATTTTATCTAATAAAAATCTTAAACTTACAAACATAGGACTCAAATCATAAATATCATCTCTTAAAATCTTCTTCTCCATCTTGGCTAGATCCAAACTTGATCCATGAGTTAGACTCCTCTTTGAGTGCTTGATGTGATCTTGAAGCACGAGCTCTTGAATCAACACGTGCTAGTTTCAAAACTTGACTTTGATCTTTGATTGAAGTAAAAACACCGACTAAGATCTTGATTAAATATATGAAACTTAAATAGACACAAGATCATTATACTATAACTACATGAGTTAATCATCATCAAAACTAGAGTGATGGGCTTTTGGGCCAACATATATAAGTTGAGATTGGAAGAAAAAGAGAAAATAACTTACATAATTGTTAATTGAGATGTAACTTTCTTGATTAAATATGTTATTAAATATGAACAATAATCAACTATTTCTTAAATATCTTTCTCTCCGGAAGAACGAATGTGTCGCAACCAAAAGTTTATAATAATTATCTTCAACTTTTCATAGATTGAGTCAAATTCTGGAACAGTTTGGATTTCTGCTAATACCGATGTCGATACTACCGGTCCTACCATTCTGATTTCCCAACTATTGATATCATACCAAGAAAATCTTTCTTTTTTAATTAATGTCCATGCATATTTTATCAATTAAATAATATTAACCATTTATCATAAATTCCATGATCACTCACCTATTAGTCTACTATTAGTACAATTAGTGTTAATCGTTAATTTGTCCGATTAGCAATTAACTAAAATTGATAGAATTATTAGTCTACGCAAGTAACTTTTGACATCTCATAATTTTTTCCACTCACTATCTGCAAATTGATATCCTATTTAGAATCCAATATACTAAACAAGAAAGGATTTACGTGTTAAGATGAATATGTCTTTTGAAATCTATTACACTATAATTCTCTATTTGTGAGTAAGGATAAATGCTCATTTTAATTTGAGGATAATTTATCAACATACTGAGTATATAAGTATAACGTTGTTTATAGGACATCATTATAAGAGACCAATACACTAACAAATAATTACAATAAAATATACCAATACGCTAACAAACAATTACTATATACCCATGATCATAACATGTGTTACTGGAAGGAACATTTTCAGTTCTAGACTTAGCCCAGCATGCCTCTCTATTAATTCCTATAAATTTCACATAGACTCTCCTAAACAGTAATTCATAGGGAGAAAAATTAATTTCCTTCATAGTTCATATTTCTCTTGTTTCTCAATAGGATTTCTGATGTTCAACCAACAAGAGGTAAAACTCATACACTTAGAGACTTAATTACCTATCTAACAGTATATTAAATGACATTTATAAATTAGTTAACTAGTTTAAAAAAATCAGAAACTCCTCAATCAAAAGAAAAATTCTGCAACTAGATAATTTTAACTAGCTTATCGTATTTCGGCGATAATTTCTAGCATGGATCTTCAATTAGAACACGACAAGAGCCGTTAGAAAGTAGACTTGATTATCTTTCTAATGGTATATTATATGATATCTATAATTCTAAATATACTGACGAACTGAACCAAATTTTATAAATTTTAGTGTTTAACAGATTTGTGCCTTATTCAAGAGTGTTAAATTTATGGAATTCACAACTTATTCTTTAACCTCTCCACCCAATTCAGAATCATAATCAAACTATGATCTTGAACGTTTTAATTCTAGTTATATACTTAATCAATTATCATATTAATTCACCATCATCTTCTAAATTTCACAACAAAATAAAAGACCTACTACTCTATTTACAACCCTTATTTAGTTTACAAAATTGCAAGGATTATGAAAGAATAGATCAAGAAGGGATCTCCCTCACACTATCAAGAGAAAATACCATGAATGATTTAAGATCTATCATGATGAATCAAAATTTGAAAATGAAACAAAATCTATCATGATGAATTAAAATCTGAAAATGAAACAAGATCTGAATTTTGAAATTTGATTTTAAATCTGAAAAACAAAGAAGTACTCCTTCACCTCTACTTCCCGCGCCGGCCTGCCCTGCCTACCGCCGTAGCGTCGCCACTGGTGCGACAGCGTGCTGCTGCCGCATCATCAGAGAGGGGGAGAGAGAGAAAGGAGTAGGGGAGAGAGATTGAGAGAGGGGGATTGAGAGGGGATCTAATCTTTGAGAGTTTCTAAGGCTTTGCCATAAAGAGTTTTGGGGAGGAAGATGAGAATGAAGGAGTTAGTGCTTTGAGATCTCATCCCATCTATTATTACAAGTTTGCCATAGCTCTCCTCTCATCAAAGTGTTCAAATCTTAAATAAAGAAAATTTAGGCCCTTGATCTCCCCCTCCCATGCTCACCTGCTCTCTCCACTATCCCTAAAGATAAAAATATTCTCATGATGGTATTTTTTGATTAAATAACATGTTTCATGTATAAGCTAGTATACCTATACATCAAAATAATATGTGCACAATAAATATGATATATGCATATTCATACATATCACTTACAATTCTCAAAATTTTTGAAACTCATTACATACACAATTAATCAATTTCATAATTTTTCTAATATTCTATATAGTCTTATTAACTCAAAATTATACTATTAAATCGGGGTTTAATAACCTAGGGTGTTACAATTCCATCCCTTACAAAAGTTTCATCCTCGAAACTTGGTACCTGAAATGAGTAAATGTAAAATCTTCACATTTCTCCTGCATATTAAGAAATTTTACTTTGAAGTAATATCTTTCTCGATCATTCATCTCTAAGATTTATTATCTCTTGATCACTTCTATACTATGTCTTTATGATCCAAACTCGCTTGATATTTTAATCATTCCTTATCCCAGAGTCCTATACCACTGGTAGCTCATACTGAGGGCCACGCCCTTAGCAGAGCACATCCGAATCATGACATGTGGGTATCATAATCTGAGTATAAGGCAATGATCAAATATCCCACATTCGAGATTAGTCATTCACGTAAGAACTTCTACCCCCTTAAATCCTTCATATCGAACAACACATTCACGTACATGCAAAACACACATACATACATATCATTCATGACAATCTGTCCTAGTAATCAACCCCTTTTTTTAATCACTATTCTAAATCTAGTTCCTATCTCAAATCATGTTGATACCAACTATAACGGTCCTAGCTTCTAAATATCCATAATTAACATAAATATTTTTATTATACGATGGATTATCATATTCATCTCTAATTCTTAAAAATTTCGACCACATCTCCTCTGTATTTGTCACTTGTCTCAAATACAAATATATCAACTTCAGCCTACATGGCTTATCTCAATCCAAATACATAATAATACATATATATATGAACTCAGCAATCACCAATGCAATGAAATGATTGATCCAAAATGAACTCCACGCAGCTTAAACCGGGCCCCTACCTCAACGTAACCTGCAAATATATCAGTCTAAGGGGGGTGAGTTCGACAGCTCAGTGAGTAAAGTAGGAAGAAATTAGAGAATGTTGTAAAAACTCCGAGAATATAACACCAAAGCAGAGAATTTTAGAGGCAGAGTAGAAGTAGGAATTCTTATTGATTTCTGAATTTGTGTACATTGAAATGAATCAGGAAGGGCCTATTTATAGGAAAACCTTGGGGGCACTATGCAGTCGCTTGCGTCATTGCTTACATCAGCGCATAGTAAACTTATTAATGGTGCATAGTAACGTTAGGTGGTGGAGTTGACGGGGTGGACAGACATGTGGACTTTTCTTAACACTCCCCCTTGGCTGTCCACCATACATGATGTCTCATTAAAAACCTTGCTAGGAAAACCCAGTGGGACAAAACCATAGCGAAGGGAAAAAGAGTACATCATCTCCGTATACGTGTTTTATGCTGCCTCGTTAAAAACCTTACCAAGAAAACCCTGTGGGACAAAACCATAGTAAGGGAAAAAGAGTGCAGCCACGTAAGCTCCCCCTCAAGTTGACATAAGTATTTCTTCTTCATAAATCTCGCTTATGACGCATCCCAATATCATGAATAAGCTTTCTGAAAGTTGTAGGGGGAAGCGCCTTTGTAAAGAGATCTGCCACATTATCACTTGATCGGATATACTGAATATTAATTTTCTTATCCTTTTCAAGCTCTTGGCTGAATGAGAAGAACTTTGGGGGTATATGCTTGGTACGGTCGCTTTTGATGAATCCTTCCTTCATTTGAGCGACACATGCAGCATTGTCTTCAAACAGTACTGTTGGATCTCTGTTGACTGGTAATCCACAAGTTTCTTGGATGTGTTGAGTTACAGACCTTAGCCATACACATTCTCGACTTGCTTCATGGAGTGCTATGACTTCAGCATGATTAGAAGAAGTGGCAATAAGTGTCTGCTTTTGTGAACGCCAAGAGATCGCTGCACCTCCACATGTGAACACATATCCTGTTTGAGACTTGGCTTTATGTGGATCTGACAAATAACCTGCATCTGCATAACCAGTTATTTCTTGTTTTGATCCTCTGGAATAAAACAAACCAAAGTTAGTTGTTCCTCGAAGATAACGAAATACATGTTTAATACCATTCCAATGTCTCCGTGTAGGAGATGAGCTAAATCTTGCTAATAAGTTAGTAGCAAATGCTATATCTGGTCGGGTACAATTAGCCAGATACATAAGAGCTCCAATTGCACTTAGGTATGGTACTTCAGGACCAAGAACCTCTTCATTATCTTCGCGAGGGCAAAATGGATCTTTTTCCACATTCAATGATCTAACAACCATTGGAGTGCTCAAAGGGTTTGCTTTATCCATGTTAAAGCGTTTTAAGACCTTTTCAGTATAATTTGATTGATGCAAAAGTATTCCACTTTGAAAGTGCTCAATCTGTAAACCAATACAATATTTGATTTTTCCAAGGTCTTTCATTTCAAATTCATTCTTTAAATATATCATTGCTTCTAGGATCTCTTTGTGAGTCCCAATAATATTTAAATCATCAACATATACAGTAATGATAATGAATCCGGATGTTGTTTTCTTTATAAAAACACATGGGCATATAGGATTATTTACATATCCTTCTTTTAATAAATACTCGCTCAAGCGATTATACCACATGCGCCCTGATTGTTTTAACCCATATAACGATCTTTGCAATTTGATCGAATATAATTCTTTGGGTTTTGAACTTAATGCTTCAGGCATTTTAAATCCTTCAGGGATTTTTATATAAATATCGCTATCAAGCGATCCATATAAATAAGCTGTAACAACATCCATAAGACGCATTTCTAAATTTTAGAAACAGCTAGGCTGATTAAATATCTAAACGTAATTGCATCCATTACTGGAGAATACGTTTCTTCATAATCAATTCCAGGTCTTTGCGAAAAACCTTGAGCAACAAGTCGAGCTTTATACCTTACAATCTCGTTTTTCTCGTTGCGTTTTCGTACAAAGACCCATTTGTATCCTACTGGCCTCACGGCTTCAGGCGTGAGGATAATAGGTCCAAATACTTTTCGCTTATTAAGCGAACTCAATTCAGCCTGTATAGCATCTTTCCACTTTGTCCAATCATGTCTATTTTGACATTCAGTGACGGATCTTGGTTCAGGATCCTCACTTCCGTTAACAATATCACATGCTACGGAATAGGAAAATATTTCATCTATATTTTTCATCTTATTTCGATTCCATAATCCTCCTGTATTGACATAATCAATAGAGAATTCATGATTTTCTATATCTTCAGGATTTTTCATCTCTTGATTTGTCTTATTTTGTGTTTCTTCTGGAACACATTCTTGCTTATTTTGTGTTTCTTCTGGAACACATTCTTGCACATTGGGGTCATCGTGCTTATCTGCTCCTTTTCTTTTTCGAGGATTTTTATCTTTGGAACCGATTGGTCTACCACGCTTCAGGCGTGTCTTAGACTCATGAGTGACTTCATTCTCGGGTTGTCCTTTTGGGATTTCAATCCGAGCAGGAGCATTTACAGCTGGTATATATGATTTAGTCACTCTTTTTGTATCAGTGAACGCATCTGGCAATTGATTTGCTATTTCTTGTAAATGCATAATCTTTTACACTTCTGTCTCACATTGTCTTGTGTGAGGATCAAGATGCAATAAGGATGGTTCACTCCATGTAATCTCCTTCTCCAGCTATTTCTTTTCTCCCCTAATGCTGGGAAAATTGCCTCATTGAAGTGGCAATCGGCAAATCGAGCCGTAAAAACATCGCCGGTTTTAGGCTCAAGATATCTTATAATAGAAGGAGATTCATAGCCTACATATATTCCCAGTCTCCTTTGAGGACCCATCTTTGTACGTTGTGGTGGAGAAATTGGTACATATACCGCACAACCAAAAATTCTAAGATGGGAAATATTTGGTTCTTGACCAAATGCTAATTGTAGAGGGGAGTACTCATGATATGCACTTGGTCTGATGCGAATTAATGCTGCAGCATGTAAAACTGCATGACCCCATACAGAAATAGGAAGCTTTGTTCTCATTATTAATGGTCTAGCAATAAGTTGGAGGCGTTTAATCAGCAACTCAGCCAAACCATTTTGTGTATGTACATGGGCAACAGGATGTTCAACAACTATTCCAATCGACATACAATAATCATTAAAAGCCTGAGACGTGAACTCACCAGCATTGTCAAGTCTAACTCTCTTAATTGTATAATCAGGAAATTGTGCCCTTAATCTAATTATCTGAGCAAGAAATCTCGCAAATGCCACATTGCGAGTTGACAATAAATAAACGTGTGACCATCTACTAGAGGCATCTATCAATACCATAAAATATCTAAATGGTCCACACAATGGGTGTATAGGCCCACAGATATCACCTTGGATACGTTCAAGAAATGTAGGTGATTCTGTTTTATTTTAGCTGGTGATGGCCTTGTGATTAATTTTCCTAGAGAACAAGTCTCACATGGAATTTTACTAACTTGAAGGATCTTCTGGCCCTTTAATGTATGTCCATGTGAATTCTCAATAATTCTTCGCATCATCATTGAACCAGGATGACCTAAACGATCATGCCACAGAGTTATTGTCTCTGTATCCTCTTTAACTACCATATGTGACTCTATCACATTTATATATGTGTAATGCAATCCTGAGGATAGCTTTGATAGTTTTTCTAGTATGCACTTCTTTCCTGATACATAAGCAGTAAGATACATATACTTCATATTTTCTTCAGTTGCAGACTGAGTATCATATCCATGAAGATATATATCATTAAAACTCAACAAATTTCTTTTAGATTTTGGTGAAAACAAAGCATCTTTTATGAAAAACTTTGTTCCATTTGGCAATATAAAGCTGGCTTTATCAGTCCCTTCAATCAAGTCTACAGGACCTGATATTGTATTGATGATTGCCTTTGTTGGTTTTAATTCAGAGAAGTACCTTTTATGTTTAAGAATAGTATGTGTTGTACCGCTATCCAGTATGCAAATCTCTCCACTTTTGGTCTTGACTTCATCATTAGAATAATCCATATCAAGCTTCATGCAAAATAAACAATTTGGTAAGAATAAAATTTGAAACATATTATTATAAGGAAATATTTCATTCAAAGATAAATTTGAAAATTACAAATAACAAAATATGATAATACATAACCATATGTCTAATTATCACCAGTATCATGATGGATTGGAAGATCAACAAAATCATCAGTAAAATCTGAAGCATCAAGATGAGTTGAATCATCCATAGGATCATCATGTTCAGTGAAATTCACTTCTTTCTCTTTTCCTTTCAAGGATGCTTTGTAAAGCTTGCAAAGGTGCTCCGGTGTTCGGCACACTCTAGACCAGTGTCCTTTGGAGCCACATTTATAACAGGAATCTTCAGGATTCTGAAGAGAACTTTCACGAACATCTTTTCCTTTTTCATGTCTTTCTATATGATGCTTCTTGTGGATCGCGTTATTCTGTGAAGGGTTGTAAAAACCACTTCGACCGCGTCCACGGCCACGTCCACGGCCACGACCACGACCACGTCCACGGCCGCGTCCATAATTATATCCTCGTCCATAATTTTTAGAAAATGCAGCATTTGCTTCTGGAAATGCTGCTGAACCAGTGGGACGAGACTGATGATTTTTGATCAAAAGTTCATTATTTTTCTCTGCCACAAGAAGAGATGAAATTAGTTCAGAATATTTCTTAAATCCACGCAACCTATATTGTTGTTGCAGTGTTATATTAGATGCATGAAATGTGGAGTAAGTTTTCTCCAACATTTCTTCATCTGTGATATCTACCCCACAGAATTTCAACTGGGATACTATTCTGAACATTGCAGAGTTGTAGTCGCTAACTTTCTTAAAATCTTGGAAGCGCAAAGCATTCCATTCATCACGGGTGGCAGGGAGTATAACTTCCTTTTGATGATCAAATCTTTCTTTGAGATTTTTTCATAAGACACCTGGGTCTCTTACAGTGAGATATTCACATTTTAAACTTTCATCAAGATGTCTGCGGATAAAGATTGTCGCCTTTGCCTTATCTTGCAATGTCGTAGAGTTTATTTCTTTAATGGTTTCAATGAGACCCATTGATTCAAGATGCATCTCAATATCAATAACCCAAGACATATAATTCCTCCCAGTGATATCAAGTGGAACGAACTCAAGCTTTACAAAGTTTGACATGGTGATAACTATAACAAAATATAAAAAATAATTAGAATCACAACATTTTTATTTCTCAAAGAAAACTTGCATGTCAACCATAATAGCTACAAGTAGAAGAGAAAAAGTGAACATTAAAATAAAAAAATACGGGTACAATTCACTTGGATCCATGTCTCCAAGAAAAACGATAGAAGTGTTGATGATGATGACGGCAATAAGAAACATCAAAGCTGGACTAAGCATCATGCGAAAAAACTCGAACGCAAAGCTTCTAGAGATGATGAAAATTTTTAGAATGAAGAGAGATTGAGGAGTGAGTTGTGTGGTTGAGAACTCACCAATTTATAGGAGAAAAAAACAGCCGTTTACAGCCGTTGGGGTTAATAGCCGTTGGGGGATTATAGCCGTTGGGGGTTTTTTAGCCGTTGGGGAGAGAGAAAAACAATTTAGATTTTATATAATTAAATATTGTAATTAAGGAAATGGTAAAATAAATGCATTGTACTATATATATTTACGAGCTATAATATATGCACGCCACTCTACTTGGTGGGTGTTTTGCAGGCATAATTAATAAAGCAGTAATTATTGAAATAAATATTGGCACACCACGCTACTCGGTAAACCTTTCAGTGGGTGTTTGTCCAGATATAATAGTAGAATAATAAAATATATAATGTTAGAACCTTGGGGTTTAATCCACGCAAGCATCAAGTTAGATGTTAGTAAAGATAGCATAATCACATCACTTTACTATAAATAGGTGGCAGAGCCTCCTTTCATTATAGTAATAATGTTATATGAATATAATTAGTATAATAATTCAGTTTTCGTAATCACATCACATTTCTATAAATAGGTGGCAGAGCCTCCTTTTATTATAGTAGTGGTGTTATACGAATATCATAAGTATAGTAACTTGCCAATTTTACCTTGAGATTGTAGAGGTAGAAGTTGGGACTTGTGATAGGACTCTTCCTTGAGCAATGGAAGCAGAGGCTCGTGACAAGTTTTACCTTAAGCTAATGGAAGCAGAGACTTGACGTGGTAGGCTTTTTCCCTGAGCTGACGGAGGTAGAGGTTGGGGATAGACTAGAGTGATCGTGCTGATAACGTGTTGTAAAAACTCCGAGAATATAACACCAAAGCAGAGAATTTTAGAGGCAGAGTAGAAGTAGGAATTCTTATTGATTTCTGAATTTGTGTACATTGAAATGAATCAGGAAGGGCCTATTTATAGGAAAACCTTGGGGGCACTATGCAGTCGCTTGCGTCATCGCTTACATCAGCGCATAGTAAACTTATTAATGGTGCATAGTAACGTTAGGTGGTGGAGTTGACGGGGTGGACAGACATGTGGACTTTTCTTAACAGAGAATGATATATATATCAATGAGAAACATGATTGTTCAAGTAATAATGGTAAATTTGAAAGAACAAGAAAAGCAGAAAAAATCAATAACATCCGATTAATCAAGACAATGGTCTCCAAAATTTTAGGGATGATCAGGCTCTTATGATCATAGATTTCCAATTTCCTTCTTAAATTTTCATTTTACACAATAAGATTTATAAGTTGCATAGAACAATTTTGATTAGTTGTTTAGGTTATTACCGAATTCATGTATACATAGCATGTATTACATACAAAGTAATGCACCAATCATAACAGTTAAGTCAAAAATGTAGTTTATACATTCAGATAACACATGCGACATAAAACGTACTTATATATCCCATAATCATATTAGACTTCATATATTACAATATCACGACATACTTCACAACGTTCACATATCATTTTAATGAAATGCAGCATATACATTATTCATATGTATATATGATCCACATTAGAAGTGAGAAAAATTTTTCGTCTTCCCCTCCTACCGGCTCCCGCTTGGCCCCTTTCTACGTATATATGACTATGTAAAGCAATAAGACTGTCTTTCCCCTCCCATCGGCTCCCGCCGGCCCCTTCCTATGAAATGTATGTATATAAATTAATAACACCGTCTTCTCCCTCCCACCGGCTCCTATCAGCCCCTTCCTACGAAATGTATATATAAAGCAATAACATCGTCTTCTACCTCTCAAAGACTCCCGCCCGGCCCCTTCCTATGAAATGTGCGTGTATAAAGCAATAACCTCGTCTCCCACCGGCTCTCGTCGGCCCCTTCCTATGAAATGTGCATGTAAATACACACAGCATGTATACACAAGTACTACATACAAGCCAATATGTTACACTCATCATGTTCATATATTTTCAAATTTATTTATAACAAGAAGTTCAATTTATCCAGTCTTTTTCTCCAAATTTCAAACATGTATCACACACATATCGCTAATTTTAATCGAAGCTATAACTAGCAACACAATTAACAATCATATTCAACCTGTACATATAATATACATGCACATAGGCATTAAATATATAAATCAATTATCAATCTTTCTCTGATTTTACAGCATAGTACAATCATGTATGTAAGCATGCATCAACTATTATGCTAGTCATTAACAGTAACAATTTAATAATCATCCAATTCATGGATCATTAGGGTAATTCTCAAGAAAACGCTTATAGCACTTTATACTCACACTAATTATATACTAGATATGTATTACCATTAATACATATGCAATACTACTTTTATATATCACTAGTTATACCAATAGAAAGCAATTTTTCATGGCTTTCCGTTTTCTCAATTTATTGATTTGGTTTTCAATTCATATCTCTAAAATTCATTATAAAACTAATTTGAAAACTTATATTATTTTAGTCAATTTGTCTACAATCACCCTCTAAGTTAAAGATTTTAAGAGAGAGACGAATAGTTAAGAGACCATGAACAATATAAGATTCATACTTATCGCACTACTTACAAGAAAAGATGTGTTTAATTTTAAGCTTGGCTTAATATACACTTCATTGTGATTATGAATCTAATATTCAACCAGAGCCTAATACACTCAGGACTACACATGCTTAGTATAGTTCCAATTGACTGCAATAAATACTTTCTTAACAATCCAAGCGGTAAAATTTTTCCTTTTACCTTATAAAACTATATATGTGTATACATGATATGGGTATTATCCATATGATGATCTAAGTAAATTTAAATTAATCAGTAGAAACTAGAATAATATGAATCATCAAAATTACCAGCTAACCCACGTCGTATTGCAAAATATCACACCAAATTGAAGAGAGAGATTTAAGGAAAATTTATAAGACGCAATACATATAAATGAGAGCCATAAGTTCAAGCATGTCTCAAGTTTATTCACTTTATAGGATATACCCTATTTGTCAGGGGGATTATTAGGAGTTAAGATTTCAAATTTACATTTACACATATTTTATCTCTAAATATTGATTGACTATTGGTGAAAATCCATGCTATGTAGTATTCTACGATAGACATGATATATTCATCAGTATGCAAAAGTGTTACATGCACAGAGAGCCTGGCTTGACATATGTATAAGTTGAGACTAGAAATAAAAGAGAAAATAACCTACATAGTTGTTAATTGAGATGTAACGTGATTTATCATGCAATTAAATACGACCTGATAAGCAACTATTCCTTAAATATGTTTTCTCTGGAAGAACCAATGTGTCGCAACCAAAAATTTATAACAATTATCTTCAACTATTCACAGATTAAGTTAAATTCTGAAACTGTTTGAATTTCTACTAATACCATTCTGATTTCTCAATTATTGATATCACACTGAGGAAATCTTTCTTATTAATTAATGTCCATGCATATTCTATCAATTAAATAATATTCACCATTTATTATAAATTTTATATTCTCTCACTATTAGTGTACTATCAGTGTAATTAGTTTTAACTGTTAGCTTATCCAATTAGTAATTAATTAAAATTTATAGAATTATTAGTCTGCACAAGTAACTTCTGAAATTTCATGATTTTTTTACCCTCACTATTTGCCAATAGATATCCTATTCAGAGTCCAATATACAAAGTCAAGGAAGGACTTACGTGTTAGGATGAATATATCTTTTGATGTCCATTACACAATAATTCTCTATTTGTCAGTAAGGATAAATGTTTATTTTAATTTGAGGATAATTTATCAACATACTGAGCATATATAAGTAGAATGCCATTTATAAGACATTATTATAGGACACCAATACGCTAACAAACAATTACAATATACTCATGATCATAACATGTGTTACTGGAAGGAACATTTTCAGTTCTAAGCTTAGGTCAACATGCCTCTATATTAATTCCTATAAATTTCACATTGACCCTCCTAAATAGTAATTCATAGGAAGAAAAACTAATCTCCTTCATGGTTTATATTTTTTTTATTTCTCAATAGGATTCCTGATGTTCAACCAACATGAAGTAAAACTCATATACTGGGAGACTTAATTACCTATTTAACAGTATATTAAATGACATTTATAAATCAGTTAACTAGTTCAAAAAAATCAAGAACTCGTTAATCAAAAGAAAAATTCTGTAACTCGGCAATTTTGACTAGTTTGTCGTATTTACAAACTAAAGAATGGCCCAACCTATACTCACTGCTGAATTATTTTTTCTGGCGTCAAAATTTGTAGGTATTTATAACGAAATATAGAAGAGGGAGAGCGTCTGAAGATAAGGGAGTGTTTGCTCCCCCTTATCTCACTAAACGGCCGTGTTTTCGTAGCAAGGATGCTAGATCCTAAGGGCATTCCTCCGATGATCTCTGATACGTGTATATCTTCAGTTAGTTTCTCCGTTTGAGCTCCTAATTTGCCACTATCCCCTTGATTCTCCCAGTTAACAAAATAAATCTAATTAAATCTGAATTAGTTGGAGAATATTTGTAATTATCTTCTCTAATCTCCATTAATCTGCACCTGCAAAAAAGCAGACATTAAGACGATTAAATAGCAGGGATTATTATTAAATAAGTATGAGAACGTAATAAAAATATGTCAAAATACATGTCCAATCATACCCCCACACTTATCTTTTACTCGTCCTCAAGCAAAACAAATAAAAAAAATAGAGATAACCTATCTAACTCACTTTCGTAGGAAGCACGGTTGCACGTAGCATGTGCAACAAGCCGTTAAACCTCTAGGTTAAACCTAGAGGACGAGTTTTGTTTTGTCAGAATTTTCAGTAGATTATACCCACAAAATCCATAATGAAAGAAAAACAAAGTGTTAGTATTTTTGAAAAGCATTTTGAAAAGAGAGAAAATATTTGAAGTATTATTGTAAAATTTCAAGTGATCTATAAGTTATAGAAAAATCGAATTCTTCATTCTTAGACTTAGTCTCTATTCAAAAACTCATTTATCAATGAAGATAAGGAGTCAAACTGTATTGCTCATATAGTCTATTTTTATACCCTAAGTCATATGCACTTTTGTGATAGGAAAATTTTGACTCGAGATTCTTTTATTCTAACTCTTATACCTTATTTTTTGTATTTTTCGTGGCATTACTCCTTAGTTCTATTAGGCTTTCTAATATGCCCATGTAACGAGTCTTTAGTCAGTGACTCCCAAACAGGACGGCCTTAGGACATTGAGTGAGAAAATATCCCAAGGACTTAAGGACTCGAGCAAACAAGGCGACAAGACTAAAGGTTTTTAGTTATAAGATGGACTGTTTTTAGGCGTGATTACTTATGTTTTATGAGACACAAATACCAGCTTAATTAGAGAAATTTGATATATATATATTTTTTTCTTTTTTTCTTTTTTCTTATAAGACATAAGAATCTTTGTTTTTGAACTCTAAGTCTGTAAGTGTATAAAGTATGCATATTTTATTAAGGTAAAAAACTAAGGCTAAATTATTTTTTTCAAATTTTCTTCCTAACCCTGAAAATCAAACAAATAATCTTATTTTGATCGTATAAGAAGTCTTAATTATGATTCTCTTATTCCTTAAAATTAACTCAATTTCTTATAAAAAAAATAGGTCAAAATATTGTTTCTCTTTTCAAAAATATTTAAAAGCAAAGAAAATTTTATTATTATTTTTTAAACCTATGTTATGTTGATCCCTCGTCCACACCTATCTCATGTATTGTCCTCGATGTATTAATGAATACATAAATACATGAAAAAGAAGAAAGGGAAGGAAAATATTACCTTAAGGTGGTGGTTCCGGTGGTGATCGGATTGGGCCAATCGTTGCTGCCCAATCAAGATAATATGGTGGGTCACCAAGCTTATCTTTATTAACATCTTTTCTATTTACATATTTACAATCTCTAATATGAATAGAATCATGCAAGATCCTTATGAAAATTATTCCTTTTACATGACTAATCTTGGAAAATCATCACTGAGTCATTATGGTCAATATCTTGGTCCAACAATAAAATGTGATTTTTGTGAAATGGATGATTTGGGCTCTAAAATGAAAAGTTTGGGAACCAATATTAACTTAAAAAAATCAACTTTGGCTTCAAGAGTCAGTTTTGGTTTAAGAGTTGAGTCCAAATCAAAGAATTTAATTTCACATTCTTTTTCTATCAATAAAATGTGACTATCTAAAAAAGGTAATTCAATTTCAAAACCTATGGATACATGAATCAATGTTGGCTCGGTAAATGGGTCTAACTTGGGTAAGGATGCCGGAGTCAACATGGATTCAAAAATTGAAATTGAATCACAAGGTTTTAGATTGGGGTCACATTCATGTTCAAGTTCTATTTCATTGAAATGAAAACTTGCCAATTTGTCAACGGATTGATATAGTCAAGTTCAAGGTTTTGTGGTGAAATTGAATCTTGGTCCAAGTTTTCGAGATTTTATGATTCTTGATTTTTATCAATATGGCTAGAAGTGTCGAGAATAGTCAAAAATTGGGTAGAAAGTGTAAAAACTCGGGGCACCATCCCAAACGACTAGCTTTCTAGGTGGAGTAGCCCAAATTCTTATAAACTCAAGACCTTCCCCATGTCTAACCGATGTGGGACTATTTGTTCGACCCAAATTCTAACAATTTTCCTTTCGAATAAAGAGTCTCCATGTAAGCACATCTTCATACCTAGAAGACCATCTCACACCTGAAAGACATATGCTCAATCGAGATTCTCTTCACTGCGTTACAACACGCCTTATATGAAGCAGGGCTCTCCGCTACCAAGCTCGAGAGCTCAACTAGTTTTACATGGACTTTATTGCGCCTTTTTGCGCCCTGAGAATTGAATAGGTTTTTATCCCCCCTAAACAAAGAGTCTCCCTGTAAGCTTATCTTCACATCCGAAAGACATATGCTAATTGAGGTTAATTTTTTTTCACTGTGTTTATTCATACATGCCTTACGTGAAGCACTGAAGATCCTAAACTTTCCCATCGAGAGCTTAATCTATTATAAATCTAGCTTAACATAAGCCCACTGCTCCTTCTGCTGCGCCTGGGGGGTTCGAACATCACCCTCACACACGACTAAGTTCGGGACATGTCTCTGATACCATTTGTAAGGACGCGGGACATTATCCCAAAAGACTAGCCTTCTAGGTGGAGTAGCCCAAATCCTTATAAACCTAAGACCATCCCTATGTCTAGCCGATGTGGGTATTTGTTCGACCCAAATCCTAATAGGAAGAGACTTTACGATTGAATAGGTCTTATCGGGTGGATGTCCTGAATCTATTATACATCCTATTACAGGAGATGGGGTAGTTCTGGCTACCAACTTGTTTACTATTTTCTGCTCCCCTCTTAGTGGAGGGCCCTGGTCTAAGCAGTTAAGAGACTGTGTAAGGCCGTGATCCCGGGTATGCATGGAGTACACCCACCCGATTAGAGCTCTTTGACCATTGAGTTTCCAATTAATATATTAAAAACAGTATAAATAATGATGACGACAGTAACACTTCTTATTTGGTCTCTCTCTCGTTCAGATAATGGTACCCGTATGCCATGTTCGGATGGGTTCGGTGGGAGTATGGGCTCTGGTTGAACTGCCAGTGGATGAGACGCAGGATTAAAATAACAGATGATACTGATTGTTATTATTATATAAATAACATGACTTACTCGATACATTATGTTATTATCCATTATACTTGTTACACTCATTGATATCTTACTTACCACCATGTCACCTGTATACTATGTACTTCACGCGGAGACACACTACTTATGTACATATATACTCTGTATTTCATGTATTTTCTATTGACACATTGTTTTTATATAATTACAAACACGATAGTATGATGACTTTTATCTATTTAATGTGTATATGTTCATATTTATCATCACTATATTGTCATATTGCTACTACTATTAGTATAAATGATAAATATAAAAGAATTAAGACTTGATACGTGTTAATAACACAAACTGATTTCATTTATGTATAATTGAATTATGTATCCTAACTCATATTGCATATTAAAATCTATGAATTGTTATTAAACAATTGAACGTTAATTGATAAATATATAACTCTTTCCGATTTACTATCATTATTGCTTTGATTAGGTTTATAATGTTATAGAAGTAATATTATTGTAACATGCTAAGCATTTATAATATTATAGTGTTGATATAACATTTGTATATCCATTGTTATTATTATTATTTTATAATACTGACAGTTAACATGTATATTATATTATCGTGGTTGTACTATTATTAAAGTGTGTGTGTGTGCGCGTCATGGTTATACTACTATTATAGTGTGCGTGTGTGTATTACTGCTTTCTTCATTTTACTACTCACTAGGTCGCTTTCTGATGACTCTGGATTTGCATGCCCAGGTTGGAGATCCGAGATATCATAGCACCAGATATTTCACGGAATATTAGTAGGAGGCTCATTATTGATAGGTATCTTTATTATTCTATTTTTATTTTCTGATTTATCTATGTTTCATTATCTATTATGATCAATAACATCTTTTGCAAGTATTCTGGTACTTATTTATGTTAAAATTTTTGTATATATTGTATTTATTTTCATGTACTGAGGCTTAGCGTACGTATGTTAGGGTATTTTCACCCTGCGTATGTATGTCACCGTAGGTCCCCGTATCCACGGGATCGAAGCGTTACAGATTGGTACTAGAGCATAGGTTTACATCTAATGTGGTAACCGCCTAGATTAGTACTCAGGATTTTACCAACAGTACAACTAGTTATCAGATTATAACTATTCTGAATATGAAATTAGGGATTCCAGCTACGAATACAAGAACATCTCATTCCTTTGAAAATCTATTCCTTGACTCCTAATATACCCTAGCTTTCACTATTATCCAAATATTCTGATTCCTAGTTACTTCTCCTTTATTACCTTGATTCTATTTCTATAATTTTTATTCCCGACACTAGTCACCCAATCTTGAGTTTGATTATAGATATCAGATGGCGCAGCGGAAGTGTAGTCGGCCCATGACAAATAGGTTTCAGGATCATTAGAATATTTTTCTCTCATCTGAATTGAAATTTCGAGGACGAAATTTTTTGTAAGGTGGGTAGAAGTGTAACCCCCGGTTCTAGATATACGTATCACCGTACTAGTACCCGATAAGGTGTATATACTTAGTTTGACCTTTTTGATAATCAGATTATACTATTTTCAGCTTCATATATCATTTTCCAATATTTTAAATTTTCAGAAATTTCTGAAATTTTTCTAGATTATTTTTGGAAAATATCTGATTTCAATTTCGACCGACTGATAACTGACTCTAGGATTTTAATTTAAGAAAAGGGATTAAATTTTTAGAATCTACTTTTTAATTATTCTTCAAAATCATATTTTCTATTTTAGCTTATTTTTGAGGATTTTTCTGAATTAATCAAAATCTAGCCAATCTAGTGTTGACCGGTATCGCCAATTGATTTCAGGATTTTTAATTTACAAATCAGATAGAATTTCTTAAATATGATTTTACAATATTTCTCCGAATAATATTTGCTATTTTATAAAAATTTTGAGAACCATTCTAAACTAGTCAAATTTTGACCCATTTAATTAATATTAAATAATTTCTTTTTTTTTCTTTTCTTTACTTTTCTTCTTCTGCAGACTTCTCTACTTTTCTGCTGTCTTCCTCCACTAACTATCTCCACGACCTAACTCTCCCCCATTAAATATCTCACTCTCTTAATCTTTCTTCCCATCTCTAATTCTTCTTAATCTTTCTCTAATTCCTCTTCTCTCCTTTTTCTTTCACATCCAACTACAACCAAGACCTCCAGCCGACCACCCTCCCCTCTCTGGTGACCCATGTTGGTGTCACTCCGGTCACCTTCCCCTCTTCTTCATCTCCTCCAACTTCACCTCCTCCCAAAATCACCACCACTCATAACCCCTATCACCACTTCGATCACCACCATCATCACTCCCCATCTCCACTACCAACATCATCATCTCCACCTACCTCTACCTCCAACAAAACTACTAACACCACCCAATCAACCACCCACCACCAACTCTTCCTTCTCTCCCCACCTGGGCCCAGCCAGCCGCCGCGACATCGCCCCAGGATACTGGCGTCGCCTAATCGGCCACCTAGCCTAACCGTCAACCCTTTCTTTCCTCCTCCCTTTTCCTTCTCTCCTCTTTCTTTATTTCCTTCTTTGTTTTGTACTTAGAATTCTCTCTCTCTCTCTCTTTCTTATCTCACTTTCTCATCCTTCTCTCTCTCGTCCCTCTCTCTTGTAAAATCACCTAGAGGGGGGTGAATAGGTGATGGCTAATCTAATGGTCACTAAATACGAAATTAAAAACTATTATGATGCAAACTAAAATTCTTACACTAAACACCAAGTTTAACACAAGAGTATTGTCGAATTCCCTGTGAAGGGCTATGGACAAACTCCTCAAGATTCCTCTAAATAAGAGTTGAGGTGCCACGTTGGCTCTCTTGGTTGAATACTAGTGTTAGCAAACAGTCATCAAGCATATACAATAATGCACAATATGTATATCAAGCATATAAAGATAAACACAATATAAATATGTAAGATATAAACAAGTAAGGGAGAGAGAGAAAGAGCAATCGCAAACACGAGAGATTTGTTTCGAGGTTCGAGCACCCTTGCTCTACATCCCCGCCTTCACACTTGAAGGATTTCCACTATAAACCGATCCCACCGGATCACTCGGTGCCGCAACACCTACAAGGAGTTCCCACTAAGACTCTTGGACTCTCTAGTCCCGTACGCACCGCAAGCCCACAAGCTCGCCGAGGCCGCACCTCAAACACGGAGTTCACAGATGAACTCGAAACTACCGCGAACACACTTGTCTACCTCCTCAAAGCAAATGATGGAACATTAGTGAGCACAACACTTTGATCACCTAAAATTTTCTCACAAGAACACTCCTATAGAATGAATATGTCAATGGGTTGCTCAAGCGTTTGTGAGAAAAACAAGGATAGAATTTGTGGAAGAAAACTCAAGAAAATCACTTTTAAACACTCTTGATAAAACTCCCCTTTTGATTAGAAATATTTGCTCTTAAATAAGTGGAGAAAACCTCTTGAAAGAGTAAGAAAAACTGTTGTAAAAATTCACTTAAAATCTTAGAGAAAACAGCCCTCAAATGTCCCAATTTATAGAGATAGAAAAACTAGCCGTTGGGAGCCAGATGGCCTGACGGTCGACCGCCCGGTCGACCGCCAACGGTCAGATTTCTGACCGTTGGGGCAGCAGTCGACCGGCCCGGTCGACCGAGGCCTGGATATAAAGAGCAGACTCTCTGTCCGGTCGATCGGGGCTTTTTAGAGAGCAGAGCTCTCTGGACGGTCGACCGTCCCGGTCGACCGGCCCTCCAACCAGACTGGCGTGCATGTCTGTGCACGTCGCGCGGTCGACCGTCCCGGTCGACCGGCTGAAGCCAGGAAACAGTTTTCTGGGATTAAAAAGTTTGATATTTTGATTGAAATAAAATCCCAAAAATTCACAAAAAATCTACAAAAATAGTTTTACCAATATACTTTGATAAACAAACATGCTTGCACAAAATCAAGGCATGTTACAAATAAGTTGGACTATTTTTGTAACTTGGAAATTTTGGTTAAAAACAAAAACTGTATTTTTCCAAAATTGATTTTTCCAAAACGTCTCCAAATACAAAAATAAGATATTTAAACTCATTTGAAGCATAGAGTGTATGGATATGATCCACTACACAAACATGGTGAAATATCTATATTTTTGACATTAAGTTCTAAACATGGTTTTGGTTAAAACATAATACTTGGAATGCCAAAAACCAAACCGGTATTTTTCCAAGATGAAAAGTCTTTTCTAAAATGAAAATTCTTTTATGAAAACACATATAAATATCAAGAGTGTGTGTGTATATGGTAACTTGAGCAATCCACCAACTATTCTATCCTTTACATTTTATCTAAAACAAAATCTTATAAAAACAAACCTAGACACAAGTCTTGATCTTGAAGTCTTCTCATCTTCTTGACTTGGTCCAAACACGATCCAATAGCTCTTTGGATCAAACCGTTCTAGCTCCAAAACTTGACTTTAAATCCTTTATTGAAACTACACACCTACTAAGATCTTGATCACAAATCTGAAACTAATAAAACACAAGATCATTAGTACAATAACTACATGAGTTGATCATCATCAAAACTAGAGTGATAGGCCTTTGGGCCAACAATCTCCCCCTTTTTGATGATGACAAAACTCATGGAGTTATATATGCATGGATTAAAGTAAAGCTTCAAAGAAGCTCCCCCTTAACTCATGCATCACAATAAATAAATAAATATGTAATGAAGCACATAAATATGTATGCAAATGTAAGGAGATAAACATGCCAATCAAGTATAAAACATATCAAATTCTTTTTCTCCTATTTGCAACACAAAACATATATGCATAAACATAAATCCTACTCCCCCTTTGTGAATAAAGCAAGGAAAACATGCATATATACTAAAATACTTCTCCCCCTTTTTGTCGATCATCAACAAAGGGGTTAAAGTAAAAACAAAATCAACAAATTTTTCTCCCCCTTTTTGTCCGAAACATAGAATCAATAAAGGGGTAACATCAAACAAATCAATAAAAGATTATATGCGATATATATTCATGAAGAGGAAGACGCTAAGTTAGCTTCCCTACATATATGCATTACATAAAGAAGGGATGACAAGCCCTAATTCACATAACACATAATCTATAATGCATAAGAGGAGATGTGAAGCTCCCCTTACACACGTGTATCGCATAAAGAAGAGTTGTCAAGCTCCTCAATATAAGATGCACTCAACATGAATCTATATGTAGAAGATATGTTAAGCTCCCCTTGCATATAGGTAATACAAATCAAAACATTTTTAATTTTCTTATTAAAACAAAAATTTTGAATTTTCTCAATGAAAACAAATTTTGAGATCAAATTTTAAGATATTACATAAACAAAAATTTTAAGATATCAATTGTAGTCAAATTTTAAGATACCAATGTAAATAAACATTATAATTTTTGAATTTTTTTTAAATAGGTAAAACATCTTGATACCAATTGAAATTTATGATAAATTTGATACATATTGATACCAATTGAAAACAAAGTGTCAAATTAAGCTTAGCATAAACTATGTGCTTTTAAATATGTAAACCAATTGTAAAGTAAGCACATAAAATCATATATATGTATGAAAAGAGGATACCAATAGAAATTGATATTATTTGAAATGAAGCATACATATATAGGAAACAAAATATGAGTATATACAAAATAAAAATACCAATTGAGATCAAGTATATAACTCATAACTACCAAATGAAGAATAATAACTAGTTAAATAATTTTTGAAAAACTAGTTAAAGATCCTTCAAAAACATGAAATCAAAATATATGTATATCATTAATCATACTAAATACACAAAATTCGACACTCGAAATCGATAAAGCTCAAAAATAATCATGAAACAAAGTCATGAATAAACAAATAAAGTGTGAGTGTTCAAAAATCATGTAATTAGCATTTTTCATGAAATTAATCAATAAAGCTCATGAATATTATTTTTTTTCAAACAAAACATGAAATTTCATTTTTCATCTTAAAAATAAACTTCAAGGTATATGTATGTTTTTATCCAATCCTAACAATATGCATACATATCTCAAATATAAAAGAGTCTATCAATAGTGTTTGCATGAATGCAAGAGACTCAAAAAGGGGCATACATGTATATTTATTAGATTTGAATACACAATACATATACATGTGAAGTAAAACATGAAAATAGGCAAAACAAGTGTGAATGAGAGAATCATCAAAACTAGGCTATGCATGTGCATATAATGAGTACAAATGAATAATGAAGTGCAAACATATATGAATCAATTTGTTGCTCACTACTTGTACAAGTATACATTCAAGTTTTGATAAAAACTACATTTAAACAAGTATTTACCACATGAAGCACAAAATAAATAAAACATGAACATGCTAAAAATATCACATATGAAAAAGGGCATGTAAATAAACTAGGAGTTTTTAGAGATAGTTACCAACGCACGAACTATACTTCAATTCTCCAAAACATGGTGGTTGTCCCACCAAACCTCCTTAATAGCGGTGCATCAAATATGTGTCCATCATGTCCATGTGCATCCACCATCAAGGCACCTTCCCTCTCACATTTTGTGAGAGCCCGCACCTACAACAAAAACACAAGGTGGGAATTTTGGTACCCATTTTCTTTTGGGTCCTTGGGGTTAGTTTTACAAGGGACCCAAACATTTTTGTTAGTAAAATTAAAAACATTTATCTTATCATAATAAAATTTTGCTAAATGGCCTTTGCGGCCACAAGGTGTACACTTGTACACCTTAGTATGCATGTGAGTGAGTGTGAGCATGACGTGCAACATAAGCATATGCATGATGAGGATGATGTGCATGGACATGTGGAGCTTGTTTCTTTGAAAACAAAGACTCCAATCTCTTATGGTTAAATGCACATGAGCTCAAGGTTGAGCTCAAACAATTAATCCTATTTTTCAAAACATTTATCTCATTTTGATTAATGGTGGCATGTAAAGTATGGTGAGATATAGAATCATTTTTCTTATTCTTTTTAGAAACATTTTCCTTTTCTTTTTCATCAATTTTTCTTTTTAAAGAAGTGTTTTCTTGAAAAGCAACTTCTTTTTGTTTTCCACCAAAGTAATTTTATTTTTCAAAGAGGTGTTTCCTTCACAAAGATCATTTAATTTAGAAAGTAAGGAAACATTTTCATTTTTCAAAGACTCATTTTCTTTTTCAAAACATGCAATTTTATTTTTAAAAGACTCATTTTCTTTTAAAATGCAATCAAAATTCTTTTTCAAATTTTTGTTATCCTTTTTAATCATGTCATATTTTTCTAAGAGTTGTTGACAAAAAGATGCAAGTTTATTATGTGGCATATCAACATACTCTTCTACATCGGACTCGGTAGTTACCTCAAGGGGGTTATCCCCTTGGACCATGTGGCACACGTTGGAGGTGTCGCTTCCAATATCCGAGTTGCTCCCCACATAGTATTGTTCATTTTCGCCAAGAGAGATCAATGAGTTCCAAACTACAAAAGCCGAATCAATATTAGAAACCCTAGATAAATATTCATCATTTAGGGTACTTTTCAAAGCATGAATGGCTTTTGAGTTAGCCTCAATATACTTGCTATTATTAACATATGAATCATTAATGGTAGTAAGATAAACATGAATTCCTAGGCCTTTGAGGTACAAGGACATCTTAACCTTCCAAATTTGGATGTTAAGAATGTCAAAGGTGGGTGGTGACATGAAGTCCATAGTGTGTGTACAAATTTTGTGATTAGCCTAAAATGAGGATATTTAACTCTAGGTTGTAAGACCCAAATCAAGAGCACTTGGCTCTGATACCAATTGTAAAATCACCTAGAGGGGGGTGAATAGATGATGGCTAATCTAATGGTCACTAAATGCGGAATTAAAAACTATTATAATGCAAACTAAAATTCTTACACAAAACACCAAGTTTAACACAAGAGTGATGTCGAATTCCCTGTGAAGGGCTGTGGACAAACTCCTCAAGATTCCTCTAAATAAGAGTTGAGGTGCCACGTTGGCTCTCTTGGTTGAATACTAGTGTTAGCAAACAATCCCCAAGCATATATAATAAAGCACAATATGTATATCAAGCATATAAAGATAAACACAATATAAGTATGCATGATATAAATAAGTAAGGGAGAGAGAGAAAGAGCAATCACAAACACGGGAGATTTGCTTCGAGGTTCGAGCACCCTTGCTCTACATCCCCGCCTTCACACTTGAAGGATTTCCACTATAAACCGATCCCACCGGATCACTCGGTGCCGCAACACCTACAAGGAGTTCCCACTAGAACTCTTGGACTCTCTAGTCCCGTGCGCACCGCAAGCCCACAAGCTCGCCGAGGTCGCAACTCAAACACGGAGTTCACACATGAACTCGAAACCACCGCAAACACACTTGTCCGCCTCCTCAAAGCAAATGATGGAACTTTGGTAATCACAACACTTTGATCACCTAAAATCCTCTCACAAGAACACTCCTATAGAATGAATATGTCAATGGGTTGCTCAAGTGTTTATGAGAAAAATAAGGATGGAATTTGTGGAAGAAAACTCAAGAAAATCACTTTTAAACACTCTTGATAAACTCCCCTTTTGATTGGAGATATTTGCTCTTAAATAAGTGGAGAAAACGTCTTGAAAGAGTAAGAAAAACTGTTGTAAAATTTCACTTAAAATCTTATAGAAAACAGCCCCAAATGCCTCAATTTATAGAGCTAGAAAAACTAGCCGTTAGGAGCCAGATGGCCTGACGGTCGACCGCTCGGTCGACCGCCAACGGTCAGATTTCTGACCGTTGGTGCAGCGGTCGACCGGCCCGGTCGACCGAGGCCTGGATACAGAGAGCAGACTCTCTGTCCGATCGACCGGGGCTTTTCAGAAAGCAGAGCTCTCTGGACGGTCGACCACCCCGGTCGACCGGCCCTCCAGCCGACTAGCGTGCACGTCTGTGCACGTCGCGCGGTCGACCGTCCCGGTCAACCAGCTGAAGCCAGGAAACAGTTTTCTGGGATTAAAAAGTTTGACATTTTGATTGAAATAAAATCCCATAAATTCACAGAAAATCAACAAAAATTTTTACTAATATACTTTGATAAACAAACATGCTTGCACAAAATCAAGGCATGTTACAAATAAGGTGGACTATTTTTGTAACTTGAAAATTTTGGTTAAAAACAAAACTGTATTTTTTCAAAAATGTATTTTTTCAAAATGATTTTCAAAACTTCTCCAAATACAAAAATAAGATATTTAAACTCATTAGAAGCATAAAGTGTATGGATATGATCTACTACACAAACATGGTGAAATATATATGTTTTTGACATTAAGTTCTAAACATGGTTTTGGTTAAAACATAATACTTGGAATACCAAAAACCAAACCGGTATTTTTCCAAAATGAAAAGTCTTTTCTAAAATGAAAATTCTTTTATGAAAACACATATAAATATCAAGAGTGTGTATGTGTATGGTAAGTTGAGCAATCCACCAACTATTCTATCCTTTACATTTTGTCTAAAAACAAAATCTATAAAAACAAATCTAGACACAAGTCTTGATCTTGAAGTCTTCACTTGAAGTCTTCTCATCTTCTTGACTTGGTCCAAACACGATCCAATAGCTCTTTGGATCAAACCGTGCTAGCTCCAAAATTGACTTTAAATCCTTTGTTGAAGCTACACACCTACTAAGATCTTGATCACAAATCTGAAACTAATTAAATACAAGATCATTAGTACAATAACTACATAGTTGATCATCATCAAAACTAGAGTGATAGGCCTTTGGGCCAACATCTCTCTCTCTCTCAATAAAGTCAGACCCAAAACCCACTAACCCAATAAACCCTAACCCAGTAACCCTTATACCCAAACACTTTAGTTAATGAGTCTGGGTTTTGGATCTAAAACTGATCCAACAAGTAACCCAAACTCGCATGTAAATTAATAAAGATAAAACTTCATAAAACCCCCTGTAAAATATATTTATTTCATTCTGAATCCTGTACATTACATATTTAACTCATTTTTATGTGTTTTAGTGTTTGGGTGATATCTTCAGCATTCGGTATCCGATCTGAACGATTCTGGGCAGTTGCGATTGTAGAAAAACAAGCTATATTCATGTGATAACTATGTCAGTGTTTTTCTTTTATAAATTATAATTTACTGTGTTGAATGAAATTATTTGATTGCTTTATTTAATAAAATATGATTATCGGTAGATCACTGTTAATATTATTTAATAAATTGTAATTATTGTTAAAACACTGTAATTAGAATATGCTTGACTGCTCTTTAAACACGTTCAACAGAATAATAAATTATCACGTTTCTTGATTTAATATAAAATATAGGTGAATTATCTATATATATTGATTAAGTATAAGATGTTGATAAAGAAAATCCAAATTTATAAATAAATTGATAATTTAAATATGGTAACCTAGATAATTGTGTTTAATTATTTAGCGATATCGATCATGAAATCATTATAATAAATACTGACACACACACACACATGCGTGCGCGTGCACACACATTTTATTGACACATGTTTCTTTAATCACATTGACACTGTCACCGCTATACAGATATTCTATTATACTCGACCACTGTTATTTCATGTGCTCGTATCACAGTTACATGGATGCTTTATTATACCAAGCTTTGTTGTTTCATATATATGTATCACCATTACATGGATACTATTAGTTCATATTCTCATATTACTGTTACATGAATTCACCTGTATACATGCTTTAATTGTTCTTATCTTCATGTCTCCCGGATCACTGTTCATATTAGATGATTTACTGTTACATGAATATTCCTATATTCTTATGATATGAGTATTTAATACAGTATATGATCATTTTATGTATCACTGTATTGATATAAAACTCTTGTTATCTGGACATATTGTTTATTAATATTCGATGTTTGGATCTAAGTTCCACGTGGAAGCTACCTCTAATATCCACGGGAGCCATAGAGTCTTACGTCTCCTATTTCCTGTTATCCTATTCAGTGGACAAGGATTGCTCATGTCATGTTATCCTGTTACACGTTATTATTACATGCACTGTTATTGTTCCTGATTCATTGTAATATTTAATAAATACAATATAGGGCTGGGAGAGACTTGACGGTTGACTAGGTCTTATCAGGTGGTTGTCCTGGATCCATTATGCATCCCACTGCAAGGGATATGGTAGTGCTGGCTACCAACTTTACTATTTACTGTTTCCTGCTCCCCTCTTAGCAGAGGGCTTTGGTCTCAGTAGTCAGGGGACTGTGTAAGGCAGTGATCCTGGGTATACATAGGATATACCCATCCAATTAGAGCTTCTTGACCATTAGGTTTCCAATCAACATAATAAGGATAGTATGAAAATGATGATGACAGAAATGTTTATTATTTGATCACTCTCTCGTTCAGATAATGGTACCCGTATGTATTGTTCGGATGAGTTCAGCTGCAGTACAGCTCTTGTATGACTGTCAGTGGTATTAGACACCGGAAGAGATTGATTAAAATAGCAAGTGATATTAATTATTATTATTATATAAATATCATGAATTGCACGATATATGTATATTATTATTCATTTATACTTATTACACTATCTAATATCTTATACACCACCATGTCACTCGTATACTATGTACTTCATGCAAAGACACACTACTTATGTACATGTATACTCTACATTCTATGTATTTTCTGTTGACACACTGTTCCTGTATAATCACAAACACGATATCATGATTACTTTTGTCTATTTCATGAGTATATGTTCATATTTATCATCACTGTACTGTCATGTTGCTAGTACTATTAGTAAAAATGGTAAATATAAAAGAATTAAGACTTGATACGTGTTAATAATACAAACTGATTTTATTAATATATAATTAAATTTTTATCCTAACTCATATTACATATTAAAAATTTGTGAATTGTTATTAAACAATTTAACGTTAATTGATAAATATATAACTCTTTTTTATTTACTATCATTATTGTTTTAATCAAGTTTTGTATAATATCGTAGAGGTAGCACTGTTGTAACATACTAAGCATTTATAATATTATAGTGCGATATAACATTTGTATATAAATATATCCATTATTATTATAATTATTTTTTAACACCGGTAGTTAACATGTATATCATATTATCGTGACTGTACTACTATTATAGTATATATATTACTATTTCTTTCATTTTACAACTCACTAGGTCGCTTTCTGATGACCCTAGGTTATCATGTTCAGGTTGAAAATCCGAGATATCGTAGCACTTGATATTTCATGGGATATTAGTAAGAGGCTATTCATAGGTATCTTTATTATTTTTTTTATTTCCTGGTTTATCCCTGATAGGTAGTGAAAAATGCATAATTGACATCATATATACCATCGCATTTGCACATTTATTCATATTATAATGCACAATTATTAATATTTCTTTATTTAATATGTGCAGGCCTCAAATTATCAATTTAATAAAGAATAAAGCTTAAAGAGCCTAAAAGCCCAGATCCAAGCCCATGTTTGAAGCCCAGGTGAAGAAGCGCAAATACAAAGATTCAAAATGCAAATACAAGGGCTAAAAGTTGCAAATATCAGAGATTAGGGAAGGATAGACTTCTATCCAACTCTAAAACACCTGCAGATGAGGATAAAAACCCAAGATAAAGAAGAATTTCGTGGAAAGAGGATTTAAAGAAATCTGGTTTAAGGGTAACTTGATTACTAAGTTATCTCGAAAATCCAGATTAAAAGGCCAGGATCACACTTCTAGAAGCAGGCGCCCATTTGGACGGACCAGGAGAGGCCACGCGCCGAAGCGCGTGGCCAGAAGACACAAAGTGCCGCGGAAACGCGGCAAAAGCCGCGCATCCGCGCGCAGTTTGGATAGAGATGGGTACCAGATTTCGTTGGCACTTCTATCCGGGACTCCTCTACATTCTGCACTATAAATATCCGTGCAGTCGCAACAGGGAGGGGCATGCAGAGACGATTAGGGTTTTTCTTTAGCCACTTTTATTTCAAAGTTGTAATTTTTATTTTCATGCTCGTTGTGGAAGAAGAAGGAACTTTGTAATTGGAGATCTCATCTGCAATAAAGGTTACTTTCTTTTGCACATTTAATTCTTGTTATTTTATTTTATTTTCTCTGTTTTTATTCTCTTCGATTTTCATCTGTGATCTCGTGTTTTCTTTCTTCTTCTTTTCTTCTAATCAAAAATAAAAAAAAATTATAAAAAAAAAGATGATGTCCAACTAATTCTTTGTATGGTTTGCTGATCACTTAAGCAACCCTAAGGCAAGTAGGATTTGAATCGATTGATGACCATCCATTAGAAACCCTAGGTTTAGTATTGTTTTTCTTGAAGATAAAACGGATAACTAGATCTATTAATCTAGGTTGCACATTTAAAGGACTCCTCATGACTTCATGCTTAAGAACTAGGACAGCCTAAATTTAAGATTAATCTTTTCTTAAGCTGTACTTAGATGTTAGGATGAAACTTGTTTAGTTTTTAATAATGTAACTTAGTTATAATCTAGTATCGTATTTTCTTACTTGAATCACTCTTAATAACCTAGGGTAAATCACATTTATCTCAAGATGAAATTCAACATCCAAGACTTGCATAGTGGGTTGTGGTAGTAGATCAGTAAAACCATGCTTCTTAATCCATATTCTCTTCAAATCTAATCTCTTCTGTGTTTACTCAAAGCATACGAGGAATCTGCCGCAAAAGCTTGCATCGCATCCTTCCCTGAGGATCACGACCCGCTCGAGCCCTTGCTACAGCGGATTCGCATTGAGACTAAGAATTCTGAACTCTATTTCAATCGATAAAATCTCAATCAAATTTTGGCGCCGTTGCGGGGAAGGAACGACACGATTTCCTCGTTCTAATCATTCTTTCTTTTCTGTTGCAGGTACAGAGAATAGGAAGCAGAAACAGAACAGCAGAAGACACATATTGCAATCCAGTGCCTCTGCCCTCGAAGGCAGAGCATCTGGACCTACAACTTTGCCGCGTTTCCACGGCAAAAGCCGCGGGTCCGCGGCAGTTGTAGTTGACTACTGATAGATTTTTCTGCAGGTTGCTCTGCAGTGCAAAATTCTATTTTCTGCTGTATTATTACTTCTCTGTGATCACTCTGCAACTGCTAATAATTAACATTAACCTATTTGTTGAATAAAAAAAATATTTTTAGACTCTTGCATTTTAGGGCACGTGTCTATTTTTAATTCTTTAATTCTGTTGAAGAGTGCTGGCGACAAGGTACGTTTGCATAAGCATATAGATTAGGAAGCACTTTTGGTTGTTTACCGCTTTCTTGAGTGATTACTTTTCTACCGCTTTACACGTACACTAATCCATCTTAAGGGCATAACCCATAACAAAGATAAGGTGGGGATTTCATCACCCTTCCTTGGCCCACAAATCATATCAGTCACACTCACAACCCTAACCCTAAGTAAAACTTGACTAGACGTTGGCCCTAAGGTAACTCGGACTCAATAGGAGATTGACCGAAGAAGGAAAATTGTTCGAAATTAACCCTTGTCAAATCGGTGTCTAGGCAGGGGATTGAGGGCCGAAAGCCCGAAGAACGGTGGTTATTTAATTAAGGAACGTCTCTGACGGAAAACCTCCCACCGGTCTTGCCACCTACCTGGCCGATTAGCTTGTGGTTAACGTCGACAATAGACCTCCTAAGGACAGTCTAAAGTTAGGAGTCGTCTAGGTCAAGGATAACCCTAGAATAGGATTTTTGTTTGTTTTTCTTTTTCTTTTTTTGGTTGTTTGGGTGAACTTTGGTTGCTAACTGTGCATGCCCACTTGGTCAAGAGACCAACTTACATCCAGGCTGACTAGGACTAGTTCACCACCCGAGCAAAAGCCCGACTCTCTCATGGCTCAACCGCCATCTCTCCAAGATAGGTTCTATCCTCTTAGAACCTCTATTCCTTCTTGCATCAAGCTAAGTAATGAAGGTGTTGACCCATTTGAGCTTAAGCCACAATATATCAACACCCTTCCAAAGTTTCATGGACTTGAATCAGAGGATGCATACTTCTTCATAAGGGAATTCGAGGAAGTATGTTTAATGATGAATATCCCTAAGTTGGGAAAAGATGCCATTAAGCTTAGGTTTGTCCCCTTTGCTTTAAAAGATTTAGCAAAGAAATGGCTCTACAGTCTAGAGGTTGGTTCTATAGACACTTGGGACAGTTTCGTTAAGGCCTTCTTAAAGAAATTTTATCCCGTTCACAAGACTGCACTGATTAGGAAGAATATCCTACAGTTTAAGCAAACAGCCAATGAGCCTTTTTGAAAATACTTCGAGCGGTTTAAGGACCTCCTTGCCCAATGTCCCCATCATGGGGTAGAGAAATGGCGACTTTGCCAAGTTATATATGATGGATTAGATTATTCTACTAAGACATTGTTAGAATCTGTAACGCCCCGATTCCACGAATACGGGGACGTCACTGCGACGTATATACGTGAGTCTAAAGTACCTCCACGTATATACGCTAAGCATCAGTACAGACAAGAATCAGAGTACGGAAGCAAATGGTGCATTATACATTCCAACACATATATACAATTACAGAATTATCACCAGAGTGATTACAATATTACATGAATATCATATCACTAGTATGCGCAAATGCGAGAGTACAAGGAATATACATAAAGGAACAGTATAAAAGGAAGCTCGCAAACAAGTATACAAGGATGTACAAGTATGGAAAGTATAAAAGAGCACTCACGAGTTTGCTAAGGGAAAACTCGAGAGGCACACAGAGGGGTCTGGGAGGATGGAGCTCCAAAAGGTCGGCTGGAGGTCCACGCTACCACTGCGTTACTCTGAGCGGCAAAGGGAAATCCACACGCTCCTAGCACCATAACCTGAACGTGAGGTCCAGGGGAGTCAGTGACACTCCCCAGGCGAGTATGATACAATGCCAAGCGGCGAAGCAGGATGAGCACAAGTGTCAAGTACAAGAGACAGGAGGATTAGAGCACAAAGGAAATATATATATATAAAGGGTATAACATAAGCATCATAAACTCGAGCTACTCATAAGACATGAAATCCGATATAAAATCCGGGAAAAGCAAATACGGTAAGGCATCTCACAGATTCATAGCTAGTCATAGAGCCGGTCATTATGACACTTTATTATTACTCGTCCTACCTATATATCTCGGTATGTGGCTCGGTGTACAGCCAACTCACATACATCCATATATAAGAAGTCGAGGTTGTTATTGGAAACAAACGGTTGTATCAACGAACTATGTTTACAGTGGACCCCGTACATGCCCGGGATAACGGTCCATGATTGTTCCGTTGCATGGAAACGGAAGCCAGCCGCTAGGCCAAACAGTAGAGTCTTATTGTATGCTCTTGTCATGACATGAATAAGGGAGCCAGCTCTCCCTCGATCCCCTGGAGTACCACAGGTAAGACCGGAAAATATAGTGCACAACCTAATGCCACTGTAAACACGAACACATATCGATATCCGCATGTTTCCCCCGACCCAATACAAGTTGGTCCATTTTAAGATTTAATAGTTTAATTATCACTTTACGGGAAAAACAGGAAATAGACATGATCAGGAATCAGGAGTACATAAGTACTATATTGTCAAGTCACTGCATGTAAAGCAGGAATACATGTCATGTCACTGATCATGAAACAGGATAACAAGTCAAGGTTCCCGTAAAGGTGATAATCACAAGTCAAAATATCATGCTGGATGTAAAGTGATGGCATGACGAGATGATGATAATTAACAAGTAACCAAGATATAAAAGATAGATAATAATCAGGTGGCAAATAATGTCAAGAGATTGATAATAGTCTGGGTAAGTCAGGTCATACCAATAGGGTCTTGCCAAAGAGTAGCATACCAAGTGGTCAGGTGATAACACACTAAATGTCAGGTGATATACATGTGTTAAAAGGAAGCATATAACTGATAGGTCTAAAGTAATGACAAGTGGTAATATGAAAGTAATGGCCCAAGGTCCAACAAGTCCAACGACCACGAAGGGCCGGCCACGCATAGCATAAGGCAATAAAAGATATAAAGCAGGAAATACAATACATGAAAACTAGAGGGAATACTATCAAAATCAATGAAATGAGAAGCAATAAGGAAGCGAGTAAGAATACTCGCCCAAATCACCAAAACGCCGAAATATCCGGAATCCACTGAAGTTCGGGATGTGCCATAACCTGTGATACAAACAATGAAGAGTAAAGATGAGAGAGAAAGAGAGTAAGGTAGATGATGTTTGTCATGTGACAAGTCAAGTGATACCTATATGTGACATAAGTCTAGAGGGTTAGGTTCCTACTCAAGAAAGAAATCAACTAAGGCAGACAGACAGGATTTAGTCGACTAGGATGGAAGAGTAGTCGACTAATAGTAGACACAAGTCGACTAACAGTAAGGTATAGTCGACTATAACTGGGTTCCAGAGAGTTGGAATTGGTTTCAGAGAATAGTTAGTCGACTGGAGTAAAATAGGTAGTCGACTAACAGATACTCTAAGTCGACTAATAGTCTGGTCAAGTCGACTAGAACTGAGATACAGAAAGTTAAGGTTTTGATTCAGGGAAAGTTAGTCGACTAGATAGAAAAGGGTAGTCGACTAGTAGTGTATAGTCGACTAACAGTAAGGACAAGTCGACTGGGTCCGAGAGTTGGGGTTTCTAATTCAGGACAAGATTAGTCGACTAGGGTCAAGGGTGTAGTCGACTAATAGTCTCTAGTCGACTAGGGACCAAGGCAAGTCGACTAATCAGTGTTTCCAGAAACGTTACCTTTTAACTAAGTGTTATTAGTCGACTAATAATGAGGCCTAGTCGACTAATAGCCTGGAAACAGCAAACAGGGCAGATTTCAAGGATTTGGTTTGATGGCCTAAAAATATGATTTTGATGGCTAAAAATCATGGATTAAAGACATAATTGAACATGATATGAAAGCATAAGTATACTAAGGATTAATCAAGCCTAAGTGATGAAGAACACTCACAAAAGAAGTGGTTGATGATGGAAGTTGATGACCTTGGTGGTTGTTGTGTTTGGGTGACTACATAATCAAATGGCACGATTTAAGAATACATGTATACATGATATGGAAGTACAAGCATACAAGGAAAATAGACAAATCTTGGTGAGTAGGAATACTCACGTAGAACGGCCATGTGAAGCTTGAAAGGATCGTGGTCGGAATGATCCACGGCGATGCAATCGACGAAGGAGGAGATGATCTCCAATCCAAAGTTGCTTGCTATGGAGAAGATGACCTAGGTGATGTTTGTAGTGGTGGAGATGGAGGAGATGGTGGAGGCTTTTCTCTTGGTGAAATGAAGGAAAGAGAAAAAAGGAAATGAAATGAATAAGGGGAGGTATTTATAGATTTTTGGATTTGTAAAGGAGTTGCAATTAAAAATTGTGGGGCTTAATTGCAAAAGTGGAGAGTGAGGTGTTTCTCTTGGCCAATAGGAGCTTGCCAAGTGTGGGGTGAGGTGGAGGAGAAGTGTGTGGAAGTGGTGAGGTGGAGATAATGTGTGGTGGAGATTAATTGGAAGTGTGTGGATGAGAATGAAAGCTGTGGGGGAAGCTAAAGGAAATAAAGGAAAAGGAAAAGGAAAAGAAAAGAGAAGATATTCTCTAATCTCCAAAAATGAAAATATTGGAAACACGGATTCCCGGGTTAAAGTCGTGAATGCGGAAATCTTTCGGAAAAATACCGGATACGTCCCGAAATCAAGTATCTCGGAACGACCCGAAATAAATATCAAAATCCATAATATTATATTAAGTATCATAGTGAAATCCGTTTTAAGAAATACTTTATAGTTTTAATATTAAAATCCCGGAATCAGTTACCTACCGACTCCGAAAGAATTTCCATAAAATCATAAAATCTCCAGAAAAAGAATGTAGATAGAAAACATGATTCTAAGAGATAATGCCTAAAGGTCTTTCTAGAAATTCCTAACTGTTTGGAAAATAGAAAATACTGGAATCAGTCTGTTACCGATCCGACGGAAAATCCATAAACGTAAAATCTCCAGAAAAAGTATTTAAGTGCGAAAGTGATTCTAAGAAACAAAGTCTAAAGGACCATCTAGAAATTCCTAGCAGTGTGTGAATTAAAAATCCTGGAATCGGTTATCTACCGACTCCGGTGAATATTCATAAATTCGTAAAATCCTCAGAAAAAGAATGTAGGTAGAGAATATTATTCTAAGGAGAAAAGTCTAAAGACTCATTGAGAAATTCCAAGTGGTTTGTGAAATTAAAAATCCGGAAAGCGGTCAGCGACACTGGCCGACACCGGTTTTGAAGAAATCCCTTTTAATTCCAGAAAAATCTAGAAAATCATAGTAAATATATAATATTAGAAAATAATGTTTGAAACTAAAATCGGTCAAATCAGAATACCGAAAAGACTAATTCGAGTAATACTCTAGGATCGGGCCTTCGGTTCAGACTAAGGCTGCCTCCGAGTCCACGAATCCAATCCAAGACAAAACAATTATATAATGAATTCATAATACAATTTAA
>JAVJIF010028859.1:0-80287 GCA_038442645.1 Agave tequilana | reverse complement strand
TTACCACCTCTTTAGAAGTCTCGGCCTCTTCGCTGTCAAGTTGTAAGCTTGTCCCCTTCCGCGACCTGCTGCAGCCCTAACTCCCCTTTGGACTGGGCGGATAACTTGCTATTGGGGAGGGGGAAGGGCCCTCCTAACCATTGTCCCTGGTTCTCTGTCCATTTGGTACTGGAGGTGCTGGCAAGGCTTGTTTACTATTCCCGTTTCTTTTATGAGGACAGCCTTCGTTGTATGGTTACGGGACCACATGCCAGGCATAACCCATTTGCCCTACGGCAATTTTGTTGAGAGTGACCTGGTTTCTGGCAATAATTACAAACGGAAATGATTGGGTTATCTGGAAGGGGGCTGGTTGAAATGGTCGTCTCATTGTCGGGACTTTTGCAGCTCTGAATGGACCTCCTCTCCCCCCAATGTGGAAGTGGCCTCTTCATGCCTGATTCCTTATCAGGTTTAATTTCTTTTTCTCCAGTCCTCGCTCCACCTCCCCGAGCTATAGTAAAGACTTGGGAATATGTTTTCAGCTGTTGGGGAATCAAGAGGACTTGAATATCCATTTGTAAGCCCTGTTGGAATCTACTTGCCCGCTTCTCTTCGTCGGTCACCATATATGAAGCAAAACGGCTAAGTCTTAAGAACTCAGCGGCATACTCATCCACAGACCAGTTCCATTGCGAAGTCTGATGAACTGTTCTTCCCTCTCTTTCTGAGCTGTGGCAGGGAAGAATCTATTATAAAAGCTCTTAGAAAACTGGTCCCAAGTGATCGGTTTCTCCAGTCGTGCTTCTTCGGCTAGCCACCAGGTCCTGCTACATCTTTAGTTGAATCTTGGCAACCTCTACCTGATTTTCTTTTGGGACCAGGCTGCGTTCAAAGATCTGTGGTGTCGATCAGCCATTGTTCGGCATCTAGTGGTCTCTCTCCTCCTGTGAATATTGCCGGCTGCAACCGCCTAAAGTCTGATACGTTTCCCGGCCTTTGTTCCTTAGGAGTTGTTAACTCTTGCCGAAGGAGTTCTGTCTGCTTTTGTTGATTCTCCATCATATTCTGGATAACCCTCATAATATCAGCATTCTCTCCCGTGGGTCCATTTGGTAATTGTCCGGAGCTGTTACGACCTCCTTCTATCCATATTTATGTTGGTAAAAGATGACTGGAAACTGGAAAGATAGAAGGATTTTAGGACATAAAGAAAGGAGTCAAGAAGGAATAGAGAACTTTGTATATTGTAGTTGGATTGTATAACTGAGACTCATGCATAGCAATTGCAAATTATATTCCATTAATTTGCTGCTTGATTGTACTGTAGGTGTGAGAACCTAGGCTCTGATACCAACCTGTAACGCCCCGATCCCGAGGGTACGGAGACATTACTGCGACGTATATACGCAGGTCATAAGTACCCGTACGTATATACGCTAAGCATCAGTACAGGCAAGAATCACAGTACCACAATACGTAGTATTTTAACCATGCCAACATAAGGAGTACAATTTACAAAGTTATCACAGAGTGTGATATACTATTACATGTATCGTATATCACAGCTAGGTACAAAAGTAAAATTTACAATATGAATACAAGATGCTTACGAGCTGAAGGAAAATCCCGCAAGCTGGAAGGAAGAGTCGGGTACGAAAGGGACCAGGATTAGTCAGCCTGCTCTGAGAGGAAAACTTGATCTTCGGTGGAGGGCTCCACTTCAATCCAAGCTTCAGAACCTGAACATACAAATTCAAGGGAGTCAGAACCTCCCAACAACTGTTCAGTTACAGCCAAGTGGCATAAGAGATAAGTGTATGAGAAAGCGTGTAAAGGAGGTACAACGTATTATAAATAGAAAACCCGAATACATCGATATTATCACTTTTAATGCTTAATCTTATTACTCATCCTACTCATATGTCTAGGTATGTGCTATAGCGTCCTAATGCACATACATCCACATCTGAGTAAGTTGAGGCTGTTATTGGAAACCAGCGGGGGTATCAACGGAAACAATATTTACAGTGGGTCCGTGCATACCCGGGACCACGGCCCAGGATGTCCCGTTGCTTGGTGACGGCGGAACCTGCCGCAAGGCGATCAGGAGGGTCTTATAGGATGCCCTTATCAAGATGGTACCAAGAAGGAGGGAGCCAGCACTCCCCTCGGTCGCCTGAAGGCCCACAGGTCAGACCGGAAGTTTTAGTTGCACACACATGCCTAATACCACTGTAAACACGAACACATTTGATAGCCGCAAGTTTCCCCCGACCCAATGTAAGTTGTCTCATTTTACGGTTTATTAGATGATTCTCAGATTCCGAGAATGAGCAGGAACAAGTCAGGAATACATGTATCTCAGGAGTACAGTAAGTACTATAAAGAAATCAAGATGTCAGGTCATCATTCCCGTTATCGTGATAATTATGAGAGTCAGTGTATCATGCCGGATGTCAAGTGATAGCATGACAAGAGGGTGATATTCGTCAAGTGACAAGTCATGTAATAACAAGGGGCAATTATCGGTAATAGCTGAGCATAATCGAGTGGAGCTTAAGCAAGCTGGAGGCACAGATAGCTAACAGTGTTTAACACTGGAGCGTCTGGCAAGATTACCGGGACAACTCGTCGTAAAGTGCGAGTAGCAAATCTGGCAGCATCTTGCCTAGACGAATCTAGTGGTAAAGCACTGAGCGCTAAGTATGCTCACCATGGAGCTGAGAAACCTGACGGTCCCAATCACTTCTCTTTTCGAGATAGTGAGAGACCGGAGGCTGAATGGTCTGGAGGCGGTGCTGAGAAACCTGACGGTCCCAATCACTTCTCTTTCGAGATAGTGAGAGACCGGAGGCTGAATGGTCCGCACGAGTTGTTCTATCCTATTACAAGCATTACAGTATATCAGTCCGGTTCAAGTGAAGACATCCCACAAATTACAACACACACACCCGTACAATCATACCGCACTGATACTAAAGACAACATAATAAAGATTTTAATACAAATCTATTTTCTGGCGAGGAAAATCACTCGCCTAAAACGCCACTTTTGAAGCTTTGCGCGTCCGATTCCCCGGGAGAGGAAAAATACCAAGCGAGCAAAGGAAAGGGGGGCTTGGCCTTTGGGTGGCCGCCGGCCCTAGGGTGGTGCGCCACCCCTTGGTGGTGGCCTAGGGAGTGGCCGGCCCAAGGAGAGGGAGGAGGAGAGGAAAGGGAAGATGATTTTGTTGGTGGTGGTGGTATTTGGTAAAGAAGATGGATTTTGGTGGAGTAATAAAAGAAAGTAAAGGAAGTAGTGGAGATGAAGGTGGTGTTGTGATGGTGAACTTGATGGTGGTGAAATTAGTAGAGATGATGGTGATGAAAAAGGTTATAAAAATATGGTGGTGGTGTCGTTAGTGTTGTCGTTGTAATCGTCACCGGAATGATTACCGAATAATCGTAAATGATTACCGGAATAATCACCGGAGATGTTACCGACGAAGAAGAGCTCGGCCCCAATCCAAAGGAGGTGGCCGGCCCTTGAGAAGAAGATGGGGTGGTGGTTTTGTGGAGAGGTTTTGTTGTAGTGATCTGAAAAATCATGAAAAATCTAAAATAGTAGGAAACAGTGTTAAAACTAAAATTGACCCAAGCTGATTACCAGAGAGATCAAATCATGTAGTACTTCCATTGTAAGAGAAATAAATAAAAGAAAATAATAAATAAAAATAACAAAGTGTTTTTTTATAAAAAAATGAGGATACGCATCTGAGTACGTATTCTGAGGATGGGGTGTTACAGCTTCTTTGAAGCTTTAACTTTAATCCATGCATATATAACTTCATGAGTTTTGTCATCATCAAAAAGGGAGAGATTGTTGGCCCAGAGGCCTTCCACTCTAGTTTTGATGATGATCAACTCATGTAGTTATAGTTACTAATAATCTTGTGATGTTTAGTTTCAGATTCTTAACCAAGATATTAGTAGGTGATTAGCTTCAACAAAGATATTTTGGAAACTTTCACGTGGTGATTCAAGAGCCGAGCGTCAAAGTTCATATCTAGCACTCGTTATAGTCATGCTCGGTGGATCACGTTTGGATCGAGTCGACTTGAAGACGGAGTTCGTCAAGAAGACTTCGGTACCTAGTTTAGATGTTGTTTAGATCCATTTGTTAAAGATTAGATAGTGTGATATGCTCAAGTTCACAACATACACACTTATTTCTAGTTTCATGTTTATTGGTTTTCGGTTTTCGTTTAACCGATCTTGGTTTTCATGAATAGATAGATTCAAAACAAGTTTACATGTTTTTGTGTATATTAGATTTATTCTATATACATATATGCCTTATATCTTGAACAAACTTAGCTTGATATGTCTATTTCATATGTTTATGTTTTGGTGTTTTAACAAAACATATTTTCTGAATTAAAGTCAAAAACATTGATATATATATATATATATATATATATATATATATATATATATATATTTCATGTATATTGGAGTATATCCATATACATCATGCTTCAAGTTGTTTTAATATCATGTTTTTGTATTTGGATGAGTTTTAGATAAAACGAATTTTCAATTCAAAAATCAAAGTTTGGAAAAATACAGGATTTGGTTTTCGGCAAAATTTCTAAGACATAAAAAAGTTCAAATTGTTTGAATTATGTGTTGAAATTTTTTACACATGTTTGTAATCAAGTATAATGTTAGAAACTATTTTTGTGAAATTTTAGAAGTTTTATGGGATTTTTTAGAAAATTAAAAACCCAATTTTTCTATCTTATAATGCAGCCTGCCAGGCTCTGGCGGTCGACCGGACCGGTCGACCGGACCCAGAGTCGGTCGACCGGACCGATCGACCGACGTGCACAAACGTGCACGCTGGCCAGCCATGTTGGCCAGTCGACCGAGCGGTCGACCGACTGAAAGCAACCCACTCTCGGGTTGCTCCGGTTGACCGGGCGATCGATCAGCCAGAGAGCCGTTGCTCTCTGGTTCAGGGCGCGGTCGACCGGGCGGTCGACGGAAGGCTCCAACGATCAAATTCTTGACCGTTGGCGGTCGACCGGGCCAGTCAACCGCCAGCCGCCTGGGCTGAAAAACAGCCCAACGGCTAGTTTTTGTTGGAGGCCTATATATACCCCATTTGTATGGGATTTTGGATAAGTTTTGAAGAAGAAAAATTCCTATACTCTCTAGTGTTTTCATACAAGTTTCAAAAGAGTTTTTAGAGCTTTAAAAGATTTGATCTTTATTTTTAAAAGGGTTGGAAATTTCAAGAAAAAGGAGAAACTTTGGGATTGATTTTTTATCTTCATTTTTATCTTATCCTAGTTGTTTTCCCAATAGTTTTCTTTGAATTTTAATTTCCAAACTCTTTGTTTTCCACACTTGAGCCATATCATTCTATCCTTTCTATAGGATCTTTGTTTTTGTGGAAAAGAAATTGTTTGAGGTTGAGATATACCACCAAGTGTTATTCCCTCTTTCATTTGTGATATCCCTCTTGGGTAGAGGTTGAGATTGTGGTTTGCTCCCTCTAGTGAGAGGTGGAGTTTGGATTTGTATCCCTCTTGGTGAAGAGGTGGATTGTGGTTGTTTGGCTAGGTGCCTACCCCTCTTGTGTGAGGTGGTGTTTGTGTTGCCTCTAGTGAGAGGTTGTATTCGGTTGAGAGAGGAGTTGTGTACTCCGTTGTTGTATTGCCCCAAATCCTCGGTGGAGGTTCCCTGTGTGGGAGTCCTTGGTGGACAAGTTAGTGGATCGGAAATCCTTCTGGGTGAAGGCGGGGACGTAGAGTTGGGTGCTCGAACCTCGAAACAAATCTCAGTGTTTGCGATTGGTTTACTTGTGTTTTTACTTGCTTTTCATTCATTCCTATATTGTCAATCAATACTCACACAACAAGATTGCATTGCGCACCTTAAACTCTTATCTAGAGGAATCACGAGGAAGGAGTTCAGAGCCCTTCACGGGTATTCGGCTTCTAATCTTGTTTCAGGTGATCGTTGCATCATATCATTTTAAATTTGTGCATTGATTAGCATTATCACCTATTCACCCCCCTCTAAGTGATTTCAGTACCATCACAATTCCTCAAAGTATAAGGTGAAACACTTGGTGATCTCTTCTCTTGATCACCAACAAACACTCTCACAATAAGAATCCTAAAGGATTGATATAGCAATGGAAGGCTCAAGCTTGTGTGAGAAAAATTAGATAGAATTGGAAATGAAAAACTTAAGAAATTCTTTTAAAAAGATCAAGATAAACACTTTTGATAAACTCTCCTTTTGATATAGAAGTTAAGCTTAAAAGCTTGTTGAAAAACTTTGTTAAAGGTGAGAAAATTAGCTCAAAAACTTCTCCAAAATTTCACCCCAAAACTGGTCAAAGAACCCCTTAAATAGCGGTTCAGAAAACTAGCTGCTATGGGTCAGTTCTGACCTGTCAGTCAACCACCCAACGGTCAAAAATCTGACTGTTGGGATTGCCGGTCGGCCGCCAGATCGACCGCCCCCAAAGACATGCTCTGTCGGTCGATCGGTCGGTCGATCGCAACCCAATAGAGATTGTCTCTCAGTCGGTCGACCGAGTAAGTTGACCGATCTGGGCTCGTGCATGTTGTGCACGTCGGTCGACCGATCGATTAACCGAGCCTTGCTTCGGTCGACCGGCCGGTCGACCGCAAGCAGCCCCGGACCAAATTTTTCAGGGCTTTAAAGATGAAAACTTGGACTTGTAAAATCCCTTAAAAATTCAGTTAAATCTCATAAATTTCACAAAAATAAGTTCATGTAAATATTTTGAAGTACAAACATGTGTGATCAAAAATCAACGCATATCACGAACAATTAAACTATTTTTGAGGCATAAAAATTAAAGTTTTAAACCAAAAATCATATTTTTAAAAAACTAACTTCTAAATGAAAATCGATTTTTACAAAACATGTTCAAGTACAAAAAAAAGATATTAAAACACATTTAAAGCATAGAGTGTATGCAAATGATCCAATACACATAGTAAATGAAATATACTTATTTTTGACAATAAACTCCAAAATAAGTTTTGATAAATACAAAACTTTAAACATATGAATTAAACTCATTAAAATAAGTTTTTAGACAATATGAAGCAACAATGTATATGGATGAAATCCAATACATATATAAATTATGTAAACATGTTTTTATGAAATCTATTCATGAAACCGAAAAGATGTATTCTTGAAAATCTAAAAACCAAAACTATATTTTCCATAGCATGAAAGTTATGAAATATTTTGTGTGTGTATATAAGAGCTTGAGTAATCCACAACTAATCTATCCTTTATATTTTATCTAAAATAAAATCTTAAATTACAAATTAGGACTCAAGTCTTCTCTTGAAAATCTTCTTCTCCAAGTAAACTTGATCCAAATGAGTTAGACTCCTTTTGAGTACTTGATGTGATCTTAAAGTGCCAGCTCTTGAATCAACACGTACTAGCTTCAAAACTTGACTTCGAATCTTTTGTTGAAGCTAAACACCGACTAAGATCTTGATTGAATATTTGAAACTTAATAAACACAAGATCATTAGTACTATAACTATATTAGTTAATTATCATCAAAACTAGAGTAATGGGCCTTTAGGCCAACAAGCTCCCCTTTTTGATGATGACAGAACTCATAGAGTTATATATGTATGGATTAAAGATAAGCCGCATAGAAGCTCCCCTTTTACTCATGCATAGCATAAAGCATAAAGATATTCAATGAAAGTTTATAAATAAAATATTAAACAAATATAAACATATATGCAAAACCAACAAATATTAAACATGCAAATATAAACTCTCTCAATTCTCCCTCTTTTTGTCAATTCATCAACAAAGGGTGAAGAAAAATAAACAAGATAAATATATATGTGATATAAATTCATGAAGAGGAGAGGCATCAAGTTAACTCCTCCTGGATACATGTATTCAATAAAGAAGTGATGACTAAACCCTAACACATATAGGCATATTATACAATGTATAGACGGAGATATTAAGCTCCCCCTATACACGTGTACCATATAAAGAAAAATGTCAAGCTCTTCTCTATATACTACACTCATCATAAATCTATATGTAGAGGAGATGTTAAACTCCCCTTGCATATAAGCAATACATATTAAAACAAATTTTGAAAACCGATTAAAACAAATTTTAATACCAATTAAAATAATTAAAATAAAATAACAAATTTTGATACCACTTGTAATCAATAAAACTTTGTTAAACTAATAAACATAAATATTAATATACCAATTATAGATTTTGATACCAATCAACAAAACATATTTGATACCAGTAGAAAACAAAATTATTTTCTAAAAACAAAATATTTTTCTCAAAAAGAAAGAATTTTCCCTTTTTTTTGAAATACCAACAAATCTAGTGTATAAGATCGTAAAATATACCAATTAACATTTAAAATTAAGTCAATCTTAGCATTAAACAATTTGTGCTATAAAACATATGTATGCACATTTTTAATCTAGCACCAGAAATCATATATATGTATGTATGATCAATTTAAATATCAATTGAAATATGATGTATACTGTTGGTCCAAAGGTTACAATCTCCGGGTTATGTGTTTGATGATAACAAACCATATAAAAGCTATTTGATACTAATAGAAGTTCAAGAATGAATTTCAGGTTGATACCGGTATGGATGGCTCAAGTATGGGATATTAGGCTCTACCTCAATCACTGCTCAACATCAAGTTTCAGACATGCCTGCTTGTAGACTCATCTTGTAAATAGTTTTTATTAAAATTAGTGTGTATATATATATAATTGAAGCTCAAAAATACACATATACCAAAATGCACATTTTTTAAAAGTATGATTTTGGTTCTCAAATTTTTTAAAATATTTTTTATCAAGTTTTGAACTTATATCTAGAGCTATGTATGTTTCCTATCTTCCAAATCCGAACAAAAATATTTTAAAATTTTACGTATCTTTGAAAAGATTTTCAAAAACTGTTTTGCCCAAGGTCGGTGGACTGGGCAGTCGACCGTGCCTATTACAAGCCAGAACAGTCGACCGCACGGTCAACCGGAGTTCTGGCAATTGGGGGTGTGCATGTTGTGCACGTTCCCGGTCGACTGGTCCCTGTTGCGGTCGACCAGGCGGTCGACGGACTGTAAGCAGCCAACTCTCGGCTTGTCATAGTCGATCGACTGGTCGACCGGGAAGAGCTAACGGTCAGATTTTGAATCTACCAGTCGACCGCCAGTTTGACAGATTGGCAATTCTGACTGTTTTATTTTAATTGTTTTAAAACATGTTTAAATTCAAAACGTGGATAATTGATTTTGAGGGTCAATTTATTTCTCTTTTATGCTGGTAAAACTATTCTAAGTTTACTCTTCCTAAAACCTATTAACGGGATCCTTAGGGTAAAGGTTTTTACAATAACAATTTGAAAAGATTCAAAGTTTTATGCTACTTGAGAAAAAGTTTTTATTTCAGTTTTTGTGCTTTTACTCTCTGAAATTCTCTTCAAGTTTTGGTTCTGAAAATCTCTCTTCTATTTTTAAATTTTACTTACAAACCTTAAGCTTCAATCTTATATATTATTCTCTAGGGTTTTTGTCAAGAAGTGTTTCAAGAGAGTTTGTGGTCTTTTGATCACGCAGTGCTTACTGTTTTGTTGCTACGCTACCTCTAAACTAGAGGAGTATGTTGGGGGGTTGTGTACTCCACAGTGGTTGTAATTTATTTGGTGAAAAGTTCTAGTGGATTGAAAATCCTTCATGGTGGTGAAGGCGGGGACGTAGAGCGGTGACTCGAACCTCGAAACAAATCTCTTTGTTTGCGATTGATTTCTTGTCTCTCTTATATACTTTATATTCATTCATTCATTGTCGATCTATACTCTTACAATAAGATTGCATTGAGCACCTCAAACTCTTCTCTAGAGAAATAACGAGAAAGAAGTTCAGAATCCTTCACGGGGTATACGGCTTCTAATCTTGTTTTGAGTGATCGTTTGCATCATCTCATTTTTATTTTGAATTAAATATTAATTTGATTAGCCTTATACACCTATTCACCCCGTCTAGGTATAATTTCAATTAGTATCAGAGCAAGGTCTCTAGTTTTGACTTAACATCCTTAGAGAGATCCTAATTTGCTAATCATTCTATTAATCTCTTCATTCATCCAATAGTAAAGATGGCCGACAATATTAGGACCCCTCCCAAGTTTGATGGCCTTAACTTTCCCATATGGAAAGTTAGGATGATAGTATTTTTTCAATCCCTAGGAAACCGGGTTGCAAAGGCGATGACCAAACCCTATAATGTACCCACCGATGAGGAGGACACTTGGTCCGATCTTGCCTCCAAGGAATATGATGCTAATTCAAAGGTTCAAAATGTCTTATTTTTAGCATTGAATGAAGATGACAGTCATTCATTGCAAATCTGCCTATGAGATTTAGTAACACTTATTGGTCACTCATAAGGGAACATCACAAGTCAAGAGAGTTAAAATTGAACTCTTGCGTTCTCGATATGAAAGCTTTAAATTGCATGAAAATGAGTCTATTGATGATATGATTACGAAATTTACTAAAATAACTAATGGTCTTGCTTCTCTAGGTGATGAAATCAATAAGGATCAAAAGGTCTGTAAGGTCATTTGCGCACTTCCACCGTCTTGCGAAGTCAAAGCCACCATATTGAAGGAGTTGAACGATAAAGACGAGATGGAGCTCATTAGTCTTATCGGCAACTTTAAGACCCATGAGATGGAGAAAAAGGAAAGAGAAGAAATGGCGCCACAAAAGAAAAAGACTATCGCTTTCAAGTTTTCTCCGTCATCTCTGACGATGAAGAAGAAGAAGATGATGATGAAGAGTTCTCTTTCTCTCCTCATAAGAAATGTAATAAGAACATACAATAAGGAAAATACAACCATAAGAGACGACGGCAAGGAAAGGAGAAAAAGAAAATTATTTGCTTCAACTGTCAGAAACCCGGACATATCATAGCCGAATGTCAAGATTTCAGAAATAAGATTTCTTCTTCTATCAAGCAAAAGAAGTCATTTATGAAGAAAGCTCTCAAAGCCACTTGGGATTCAGAAAGTGAATCAGAAGAGGAGGTGGACACTGCAAACGTGTGTTTTATGGCAAACACATCCAAGGTAAATTCTAAACCATCTTTTGATGATAGTGGAGAAACTCAAGATGATTTATTAATGCTTTTATAGAACTTTCAAATAGTTATAATTCTTTAAAGAAAAATTGTCTAACAATGAAAAAAGAAAATGAAGTTCTTCAAAATAAAGTTATTATTCTTTCCAAAGAAAAAGATGATCTATCTTCCACTCTTTTATCAACACAAAGGGATTTTGGTGCATACAAGGTTTCATGTAAAGCTAAGTTTCTCAAGATTGATGAAAATAAAATTTCTATCTTAAAACTTAAAATCGATAATTTGGGAAATGTTTTAAAGAAATGTGAATTCAACAAAGCTAAATTAGAAGACATGTTTTCAAAAAGAAAATGCTTCAAAGAAACACATTCATACTACACATGCTCACACTCATAAACCACATTCATCATGCTCATAAACCACATGTTCATCATGCACATCTGCTTTCAAGTATGGGAGATTTTTTTTAAATGTACTTATTGTGGCCGAAATGGTCATCTAGCTAAATTTTATTATGATCATATAAATGGTATTAATAATCATGTTGGGTTCGAAGTACTAATGTCCTAGGACCCAAGAAAATATGGGTACCAAAGTCAACAACTTCATTGTTTGATATAGATACACACTAAGGCTCCAAAATGTAGGGAGCGGTGGTACCTTGATAGTGGTTGCTCAAGGCACAGGACATGGGACATCAACAATTTTGCAACCCTATCGAGGTACATTGAAGGTGGCACCGTCAACTTTGGAGATGATTTCAAGGGCAACATCATCGGTATAGGTAACATCAAGATTGGTACATCTCCCTTAATTGAAAATATTGTTTTAATTGATGGTCTTAAAGATAATCTACTTAGTATTAGTCAACTATGCGATTGTGACTTCAAAGTTATTTTCGATGAATCTTCTTGTAACATTTTTTATTGTAAAATCAATAATTGTATTCTTACCGGATTTCATGAAAATAATGTTTATATTATTGATATGTATAATCTAGATTGCAAAACTAAATGTTTAAATGCTTTTAATGAGGATTCATGGTTATGGCATAAAAGATTAGGACATGCATCTTTTGACCATCTTTCTAAAATCAATTCTAAAAAATCAGTTAATGGTATTCCTTACTTGAAGTTTGAGAAGAACCGCATTTGTGATATGTGCCAACTTGAGACAAACCAAGTCCTCTTTCAAACCAATCAACGATATCATGACATCTAGACCATTAGAATTGACCCACATGGATTTGTTTGGTTCTACTAAAACTAAAAGTTTAAATGGAAATTGCTATTTTTTGTTTTAGTTGATGAATTTTCCCATTTTACATGGATTTTGTTTTTGGAAAATAAAGATCAAGCTTTTCGCATTTTATTGTTTTTCGAAAAGGGTTGAAAAAGAAAAGGATTTTTCGATTTTGCGCATAAGAAGTGATAGAGGTGGTGAGTTCATCAACCAATCCTTTATTATTTATTGCAAAGAAAATGGAATTAAGCATGAGTTGTCTTGTCCTAGAACTTCACAACAAAATAGAGTCATTGAAAGGAAGAATTGTACTCTTCAAGAAATGGCTAAGACTATGATTAGTGAATACGGACTCCCTCAGTACTTATGGGCCGAGGCTGTAAACACCGCATGCTATATATCGAACCGAATTTATTATTATAAAAATTCTTTCAAAACTTCTTTTGATATCTATTATTCAAGAAAACCAAATGTTTCATATTTTAGAGTTTTTGGATGCAAATGTTTTGTTTTGAACACCAAAGATAACTTGGGTAAATTTGATGCTAAGACTTTTGAAGCGATTTTTGTTGGTTATTCTAATACTAGTAAAGCTTATAGAGTGTTCAATAAATCATCTCTTACAATTGAAGAATCTATGCATGTTAAGTTTGAAGAATCTAATGCTTTTGTTAAGAATGTTGCAGATATTGACACTTTAGGTGAAGACATGGAGAAAGTATCCTTGAAGAACTCATCCACCCAGGAAGACAAGCAAAAACTTAATGATGAAATTCAAGAAGATGAAGTGGAACAATCTCAACCACTTCCAAAAGATTGGAGATATGCTACAAGTCATCTCAAAGATCTCATCATAGGTGATGTATCAAAGGGGGTATCTACTCGCTCCAAACTCCATGATTGGTGTGGTCATTATGCTTTTATTTCTCATATTGAACCCAAAAATATTCTCGAAGTCAAGGGTGACTCATATTGGTTGCTTGCAATGCAAGAAGAGCTCAATCAATTTGAGTGCAATCAAGTTTGGTATCTCGTTCCTAGACCCCATGATAGACAAACAATTGGTACTAAATAGATTTTTAGGAACAAGTTGGATGAATCGAGTAATGTTGTTAGGAATAAAACTAGGTTAGTGGCCCAAGGTTACACCCAAATCGAAGGAATTGATTTTGAGGAAACTTTTGTCCCCTAGCATAGCTCGAAGCTATACGGATCACGCTTTTGCTTTTTATAAAAATTTCAAACATTTTCAAATGAATATCAAAAGTGTCATTTTAAATGGTTTTATTGAAGAGAAAGTATATGTTGAACAACCACCCGGTTTGTTGATCCTATACATCTAAATTTTATTTTCAAACTAGATAAAGCCTTGTATGGTTTCAAACAAGCTCCTAGAGCTTGGTATGAAAGACTTTCAACATTTTTTTTCAAATGGTTTTGTTAAAGGTAAAGTAGATACTACTTTGTTTACTAGGCATGTTGATAGTGACATTCCTATTATTCAAATTTATGTTGATGATATAATTTTGGATCTACTAACGAAATACTTTGCATGGAGTTTGAATCATGTATGCAGAATGAGTTTGAAATGTCTATGATGGGAGAGCTAAACTATTTCTTTAGACTCCAAACAAGTAAAGGAGTGATGGGATCTTTATAAGTCAAGTATACAAAGAAACTCATAAAGAAATTCGGACTTGAAGGGTCAAAGACTAGCAAAACTCTCATGACTACCACAACCAAACTTGACAAGGAAAAAAAGATAAAAGTGTAGACATAAAACTTTATAGAAGTATGATTGGTAGTTTGTTGTATTTAACGGTTAGTAGGTTGGATATCATGTTTAGTGTATGTCTTTGTGCTAGATTCTAATCTTGTCGTAAAGAGTCCCACTTGATTGCGGTAAAATGCATTATTTGATACCTTAAGGGCACTATTGGAATGGGTCTATGGTATCCGAAGACCGTCAATTTCAATGACGAGTTTTTTGGATGCTGACTATGCAGGTTGTAGAGTGGATAGGAAGAGTACAAATAAAACATGTCAGTTTCTAGAAAATTGTCTTGTTTCATGGTCTTCCAAGAAACAAAATTTTGTATCCCTCTCAACCGCCGAGGCGGAATATGTTGCGGCTGGGGCTTGTTATGCTCAAGTCCTTTGGATGAAACATACTCTCCTTGATTATGATTTGCATTATGACCATATTAAAATATTTTGTGATAATACTAGTACTATTTATATGACTAAAAATGCAAATCAACATAGTAAGACTAAGCATATGGAGATTCGATACACTTTCTTAGAGATCATTATGAGAAAGGTGATATTGATATTGATTATATTTCTACTGAATTTTAACTCGCAGATATTTTTACTAAACCACTTGATTTTAATAGATTTTCTTTTATAATGGTGAACTAAATGTTTGTATTATTGATTGATGATTTTTAATGGTTGTTTACCCTTTTTGATGTATGACAAAAAGGGGGAGAAGTATGAAAGTGTTTGTTTTGTTTATTATCTCATATATTTGTTTTGATGTTTATCTTATATATTTGTTTTGGTGTTTATCTCATAAATGTTTTTTTTTGTTATCTTCATATATGTTTTGTTGTTTATCTTCATATATGTTTCATATTTTGTACTTAATAATAGAGCATCATTTGAGAGGAGTTTTACCTCCTTCCTATATTTTATTTTATGGCCTATATGTTTTGTCATCATTAAAAAGGGAGAGATTGTTGGCCCAAAGGTTACAATCCCCGGGTTATGTGTTTTGATGATAACAAACCATATAAAAGTTATTTTGTACTAATAGAAGTTCAAGAATGAATTTCAGGTTGGTACAGGTATGGATGGCTCAAGCATAGGATATTAGGCTCTGACTCAATTACTGCTCAACATCAAGTTTCAGAGACGCCTACTTGTAGACTCATCTTGTAAATAATTTTTGTTAAAGATTAGTATATATGATTGAAGCTCAAAAATACACACACACCAAAATGCATGTTTTTCAAAAGTATGATTTGGTTCTGAAATTTTCTAAAAATTTTTTACCAAGTTTTGAGCTTATATCTAGTAGCTATGTATGTTTCCTATCTTACAAAATCCAAACAAAAATATTTTAAAATTTTACATGTTTTGGCCAAGGTCGGTCGACCAGGCGGTCAATCGTGCCTATTACAGGCCAGAACGATCGACCGCACAGTCGACCGGAGTTCTAGCAATTGCTGCACGTTCCCAGTCGATCGGTCCCTGTTGCGGTCGACCGGGCGGTCTACCGAATGTAAGCAGCCAACTCTCGGTTTATCACGGTCGACCGACCGGTCGACCGGGAAGAGCTAATAGTCAGATTTTTTTTAATCTACCGGTCAACGGCTGGTCAACCGCCAGTTTGCCAGATTGGCAATTCTAACTGTTTTGTTTTAATTGTTTTTAAAACATGTTTAAATTCAAAACATGGATAGTTAATTTTGAGGGTCAATTTATTCCTCTTTTATGCTAGTAAAACTATTCTAAGTTTACTCTTCCTACAAACTATATAAAGGGGTCCTTAGGGTAAACTTGAAAAATTCAAAGTTTTGTGCATACTTGAGAAAAAGTTTTTGTTTCAGTTTTTATGCTTTAATCTCTGAAATTCTCTTCAAGTTTTGATTCTGAAAATCTCTCTTCTATTTTTAAATTTTACTTACAAAACCTTAAGCTTCAATCTTATATATTATTCTCTAGGATTTTTGTAAAGAAGTGTTTTCAAGAGAGTTTGTGGTCTTTTGATCACCCAGTGCTTACTGTATTGTTGCTACGTTACCTCTGGACTAGAGGAGTGTGTTGGGGGTTGTGTACTCCATAGTGGTTGTAATTTCTTTGGTGGAAAGTTCTAGTGGATTGAAAATCCTTCATAGTGGTGAAGGCGGGGACGTAGAGCGGTAACTCGAACCTCTAAATAAATCTCTTTGTTTGCGATTGATTTCTCGTCTCTCTTATCTATTTTATATTCATTTATTCATTGTCGAGCTATACTCTTACAACAATATTGCATTGAGTGCCTCAAACTCTTATCTAGAGGAAAACGAGGAAGAAGTTCAGAACCCTTCGCAGGGTATACGGCTTCTAATATTGTTTTGAGTGATTGTTTGCATCATCTCATTTTTATTTTGAATTAAATATTGATTTGATTAGCCTTACACCTATTCATTCCCCTCTCTAGATATAATTTCACATACATATATGGAAAACACATATGAGTATATAAAATCAATTTTCAAGATATATATGTATAACTCATAACTATCACCCTATCATGCACATATTTATGAGATATTCATTTAAAGAGCATATAAGGCATGGTCACCCAACCAACCGCCCTTAGAAGGTAGGGGTATTCAAAATAAGTTTTAAAAATAATTTTAGCATAGTTTGAAAACTCTACCAATTGAAGAATACGAAACCAGTTTTAAGATAATTTTGAAAATTAGTAAAAATCCTTCCAGTAATGAAGAAAAATAAATATTTATCCCATAAAAATATACTAGATACACAATAATTGACACTCAAAGAGTTATGAAGCATAAAAATTCTCATGAATCCAAAATCATAAGTAAACAAGATATAGAGTGTGCAAGAATCATGTAAGAAACATATACATGGAAATAAGACAATGAAGCTCAATCAAAACAAAAGAAATTCCCCCATTTTTTTTGTAAACATGAAATCATCGAAACTAAACTTTAAGGCATAGGTATGTTTTGTCAAAATAAAACATACATATTTATCCCAGACATAAATTTGAGTTCACAATAGAGTATGTGACATATAAAGCAAGTGACTTAGGGATAGAACATGTATATCTAATAGTTTGAAAAATTTTACATATACATGAAGCTAAATACATTCTTATAAAAAAACATGTACAAAATTGGGCATACAAGTGTAAATGCAAGAATCATCAAAACTAGGTTATACAAAATACATGAATGAGTACACATAAGCAATAAAACACTCAAATATAATAATCAAGTGTAGCTCATTAATTGTATAGGTGTAAGCATAAGTTTTAATGAAAATTACATCTAAACATGTAATCAAACGTGATATGCACAAAACATCAAAATATGGTAAATAAACAAATATGATCATTAACATAAATGCAAGAATTATTAACACTAGGATATACATACATAGTTAAATAATTATTTAGAACATTAAGAACATGGATTTATATAAGCATGAGTGTATCTTAAAGACTGCCTATGTTATATCACAAGTCTAATAAACATTGCAGTTAAACATAATGAACATGAAATCAAAATATACGAAAAATCATCAATAAGAAAGTATGTTATAAACAAGGAATTAGAGATAATTACCAAACCAAATAAACTAGTATCTAAATCTCTAAACCATGGTGGTCCTTCCACCGAAACTCCTTTATGGTGATGCATCAATTTGGTTGGACCTTCAAGCTTCAAATGCATCCACCACCAAGACACCAATCCTCTCAAGTCTTGTGAGAGCCCGTACTTATATCAAAAACAAATGGTGTAGCTTTTGTGTCCCATATTTTTTTGGGTCCATGAGGGTTAGTAGTAATAGGAACTCAAACATTTTTATTTGCAAAATTTAAAAAATATAACCTCTCAAAACAAAATTTCACAAGATGGCCTTTGCAGCCACAATGTGCACATGTGTATAGTCTAGCATACAAATGAGTGTGATGAGTATGAGCATGGTGTGAATGAGGTGTATGCCATGGATGGTATGCTTGAATATGTGGAATATGTTTCTTTTGAAACATAGATTCCAATATAGAATGATCAATAGAACATTGGCTCAAAGTGAAGCCCAAACAATCAATTTTATTTTTCAAAACATGAAACTCATTTTTGTCAATAGAAGATGATGGAATGGTAGTATGAGAAATATGGCAAGGATGAGAATCAAAATCATTTTTCATTTTGGAGAAAGAAATCTTTTCTTTTTCCTTTAAGACAATTTTCTTTTTTAAGGAATCATTTTCCTTTAAAACAATTTCTTTTTCTTTAGAAATCAAATTAATTTGATTCTTCAAAGATTTATTTTCTTTTGAAATAATTTCAAATTCAATTTGAAAAGAATATTTTTCTTTTAACAAAGAATATTTTCTTTCTTCAACTTATCATTTTTAATTTTTAATACATCAAGAAGTTTTTGACAAAATAATGCAAGGTCATCATATGGCATTTCATTGTCACTATCAAGCTCGAAATCAGAGTTTACCTTAAGGGGGTCATCTCCTTGGACTGTATAGCACATGTTAAAAGTAGCATTTCCTTCATTTGAGTCACTCTCTTTATATTATTGCGGTTGTTGCCTAAGGGAGATGAGAGTGTTCCAAACTACAAAGGCCGAATCAAAGTTAAGACACCTTAGATAAATATTCATCATTTAGGGTTGACTTTGAGGCATAGATGGCTTTTGCATTAGCCTTAAGATGTTTGCCATTTATAAAATATGAATTTTTAATGGTGGCAAGATAAACATGAATGTCTAAGGCTTTGAGGTACATAGACATCTTAACTTTTCAAGTTTGAAAGTTAAGAATATCGAACATGGGAGATGCAATAAAATTCATGTGTGTGTATGAAAATATTGTAATTAGCAAAAATAGAATCTTTAACTCTAGGTTGTTAGACACAAATCAAGAGCACCAAGCTTTGATACCAATTGTAAGTCACCTAGAGGGGGTGAATAGGTGACGTGCTAATCAAATGCTAAACAAATGCAAAATTAAAAAAAAACTATTCAAACTAAAACTACACACAACGTATAACCAAAGAGTGAAGAGGAATTCCCATGAAGGGCCCTAGACTTTCTCCTTAAGATTCCTCTAGATTAAGAGTTGAGGTGCTATTATAGCTCTCTTGGTTGAATACTGTTGTGAGCACAAATACAAACAATATCAAGCATGTAAAGATGTGAACAATAAGAGAGCATGCAAGATATCAAACAATCCCAAACATATATATCAATTACGCACAAGTAAATATCAAGCATATAAAAGATGTAAACGATATAAGCATGCAAGTATAAACACAAATGAGAGAGAGAGAGATAAGCAATCACAAACGCGGGAGACTTATTTCGAGGTTCGAGCCACTAGCTCTACGTCTCCGCCTTCACCGGGAATTTGACTTCACTCTTTGGTTATACGTTGTGTGTAGTTTTAGTTTGCATAATTTGTTTTTAATTCTGCATTTGTTTAGCATTTGATTAGCACGTCACTTATTCACCCCCTCTAGGTGGCTTACAACAGTAATGTCTCCATACCAGCAGGGTCAGAGCGTTACGGTTGGTATCAAAGCCTAGGCTCTCACATCCAGAGTACAACCAGTCGGCAGATTAATGGTAAAAAATTGCAACTGGAATGCATGAGTCCTGATTATACAATCCAACTACAAGTGCAGAGTTATCTATTTCTTCTTGATCGTTCTTCTTTTGATTCATGAATCCTTTCCATCTTTTCACTATTCTGGTTTGCATCGTATTTATACCAACTTAAGATATAGGATAGACAGGAGATGTAGCGGCAGGTAAGATGTGATTCTCTCACCTTACTCTGGTATTCTTTGATTCCTTTGCTTCGTATTGTCTTATATCAGATAGTTCTACTGCTTTGCATTCTACTCTTATATGTATGGACATTCCATGGGGATCAGTATAGAAAGTAGGGTAGTCAGTACTAATATAATTAGATAGACTATATCACTACACGAAGGACGTTAGTATGAAATGAATTTTCAAAGTCAGGACTTATGTCAGACAGAGTTACAATATTTTCTATTTATTTTATTCCAGAAACGATCACGATTTTTCTATCAACTTCACGGAGCTCGGGTATTTTTAGAATTAATCTACAGTCAGGTTATCATCTAGAAGACAGTATTCTGGACTCCCTACGGTTCTTATAAATTCTCGGTTATGCTTTTCAGAGTAATCAATGTATAACATTCAGAACTCGTTATTATTAGTGATTTTTCTTTATTTATTTGTGAACAGTTTAACCGATTTTTCTTTATCAACGATATTATGGTCTATTTTCAGAGTAACAGAGAACATGCAGAACATCTAGCAATCTTATTATAGACTTTTTGTCGAGAACAGCTTCACGCTCAACAGAGAAGTATGAGTTCTGAATAAATAGTACCGTATTCTTGGGTCTCGTAATTTTAAAAGAAGTAATCTCCGGTGATTCTAACAGAATTCAGGCAGTGAAAGTTTCACCAGTTTTGAAGTCAGCTTATTTCATATTATTTAGAGTGGGTAAGTCTACTGAAGTCCTGACAATATTCTCCTATTAACAGATGTTAGGTCATATTAGTATGGCACTATCCGAAGCTTTCTACGGCAGGAAGTGCAGAAACGCCTAGGTCTCGAGATTATTGTTCAGTCATTTTGTGAGCATTACCCCAGTTATTCATATCTTATTTGGTATAATCTTTATTCCTCTTTTCTGTGCTCATCTTCCCCTTATCAAAATTTGGAGGACGAAATTTTTGTAAGGTGGGTAGAATGTAACACTCCCTTCCCAGAGTACATATCTAGATACGTGTTCTGATTTTTGATTGTATTTTTTATTTTCTCTGTATTTATTTTTATCTTGTGATTACTTATATTAGTTGGTATTGGATCTGAATTTTCAGACTCAGAGTCAGCCCTATTTTGAACCGGGACTCAATCGCAGTGTACACTCAATTTGATCTTTCTGATAGTTAGATTTGATCGATTTCAATTTCAAACACTATCTTTCAATATTTTATATTTTTCATGATTTTTTAGAAATTTTAAAATTATACTGCAAAATCTTCAAAACCGGTATCACCGGTGCCGCCGATCGATTCTCGGATTTTTTAATTCATAAATTAAGTTAAATTTTTAAAAAATTGCTTTCTCATTGTTCCTCGGGATCATATAGAATTCATAAGAAATTTTTCTGAATTTATCAAAATTCGACTGGATTTGGTGTCGACCAGTATCGCTGGTTGATTTCAAGATTTTTAATTTGAAAACGGGATTGAATTTCTTGAATCTGATTTCATCATGTACTTAGTATAATATTTTCTAGTTTGAGAACTTTTGGTGACCATTCTGAGTTACTTTATTTTTCTGACATTTTCAGTGTTTTCGGTATTTTCTCAGATTCGGAGTTTTGACGAATATTTTCTTTTGTTTTACTTTCTTTTCCTTTCCCCTTTTCTTTTTCTTTTTCTTTTTCTTTTCTTTACTCCCTTTTTCCTTTTTCTCCTCTACACAAAAATCCCCCCAAAAATCTTCTCCACTCAATCTCTCACTTCTCCTTTTCTTTTCCTTCCTTTTCTTTTCTTCTTCTTTCTTTCTTTCTCTCCTTTCTCTCTGGTTGGCGACGCAACCCAGCTCCCTTCCCCTCTCAAATTCTCTCTCCCCCTAATCTCCATCTCCCTTTCTCAATTTTTCTTCCCCTTCACTTCCTCTCTATCACTCTCACTCCCCAATTTACACTCCTCTCTCTCACTCAACAGGCCAAACCATCTTCCCCGGTGCCGGTGGCCCTCTGATGCCACCCTCTCCATGCCGGCAACGCTATACTCCGGCCAAGCACCAAGATCTCGCCACCAAAGTTCTCTCCTCTTCCACTTCCTTCAATCTCTCTCCATCTCTCTTCACCTTTCTCTTTCTTCCTTCTAATAACGACGACCACCACCACCCTCTCCGGTGAGCCCATGGATGGTAACGACCCCTGGTTTCCCCTCACAACTCTGGCCACCCCCTTCTCCAATCTCCTCCTCGTCTATTATAATCCCATCACCCACATCTTCTTCCCCTCTCAAATCCATCACCGTTAAAACCACCACCTCCTTCATTACTTCCACCAATTCCACCACCACAACCATCTTCTTCATCTCCACCTCTTCAATTTCATCTCCAACATCCTAAATCATCACCTCCACCTCTTCAATTTCATCTCCACCACCACATCCACCTTCATCTCTACCTCCATAACACCTCTCCTCTCCCCCTAGATGGCCGCCCACCACCGGGTCATGCGGCAGTTTAGCCGTGCCTAGCCCAGGCTCACGACCTGGCCATGAGCAAGGCCAGGCCGCGGCCTGTGCCCCCTCTCTCTCCTTGTTTTTATTTCTCTCTCCCCTCCACTATTCTCTCTTCTTTTCTTTCTCTCACTCAATTTAGCACGTGCTCATGTGTATTTTGGGATTCCCAGAGTTTGCATTGCATTCAGTGGATTTAGGCGAGTGTTCTCGCTTCATTTCTATGTTTTCCCGCTTTGACGGGTTGATATGTATTTTTTAGAATATGTGTAGTTATGTATTTGTATTTCTATGGGCTGTGTACATGTATATGTATGCGGCCGAGTGCCTAAGACTGCATATGTAGTAGCTCTGTGACGAATACTTGTAATAGAGTAGTTCAACACATGTACATATACTCTGCCTGTGATATTGCTCTATTACTGCTTTATTACCATGCGTGGCTGACCCTTCATGGTCGTTCAGCCTCCGGGCTCTACACTCGGCCTCTGGGCTCGCTACACTCAGCATCTGGGCTTCATCACTTTACGGATAGTCTAGTTAGTACATGTTTGTAACATTTCTGCAGGTACTTATTCAGCTTCCGGGCTACGTTTAGCCTCTGGGCTCTCTCTTATTTGGCCGACCCTTCGTGGTCGCCCTTAGTCTCTCATGCTCCGTCTGGTAGGTGAGCCTAGCGTTCAGCGCTTTACCGCTAACTCCATCCGAGCGTAGTTACGTGAGCATGGCTTCGCCATGTGCGGTAGCATAGCATTCTTACGCTCCCTACGCCATGTGTGTTTAGATGCGCCACGAGCAGTAATCGCACCGTGTGATGTGTCTAGCGTTGTACGCTAACTTCGGCCTAGCCTTAGCTCTGCTTGGATGGTCGCTCGCTCGCTATCTTTAGTCCTGCTTTGCTCAGTCCTCTGACTTAACCTTCGAGTTCTCTATTAGCTCTCTCGGGCGGTAATCTTGACGCTCAGCGCTTTACAGCTAACTCTTTCGAGCGTAACTTCACCGCGTGTGATAGCATCGCGTTCATATGCTCGCTTCGTCGCGTACGTTTAGTTGCGTCGTGAGCGTAGCTTTGTCATGTATGCTAGCTGGACGTTCATACGTGGCTTCACCGTGTGCATTTAGCGTTGCTACGAGTGCGGCTTCGCTGTGAGCGATAGTTGTACGTTATCTTGGCTTCGCTGCGAGCGATAGCCTCGCCGAACACTTTAGCATTGAGCTGTACGTTAGCTCCGCCAGGAACCAAGCTTTGTCGTGTGCCCGGTATAATGTCAACACAGGCTGGTTTGCTCCAGCTTGATTAACTCCGCCTAGATAATTAAATAAATTATCTATTTCTTGATGGTTGTGAAGAGTTTGAAATCTTTCTTTAAACTGTTTTCCAAAAACTGTATTATTTTCGATATTCCTATCGATCTCCTGTATCGGTACTGTTTTCCCGTATTATGTTATATGACAATTATCACATGTCATGCTATTACTTGATATGCATTCACCTGATATGCTAACTCTTACTATGATGACTACTCGATCCCTGACACCTGCATGTTATTACCAAACACTTGTGTGTTATCACCTGACTCATGATTATCACATTATGAGAATGTAATAATTGATATCTTGATATACTCATGTATTCCTGTTGCACATGTACACATGTACTCCTGATACTCTTGACGTGCTCGTGCTCATTCCCGTAAACAGTTAATCATAATAAATTATAAAAAGAACAACTTACACAGGGTAAAGAAAAATTGATGGGCTCAATTCGCTATTTTGTTTACAATGATATTAGGTATGTTGTGCAACTAAAACTTTGATTCTACCTGTGAGCCTTCAGGTGTTCCACGGGGTGTGCTAGCACCCCGATTACTCCTCCCTGAATAGGCATATAATAAGACCCTTCCCCTTCGTACGCCTCGCGGTAGGTTCCGTGCACCAGCAACGAAACATCCTGGACCGTGGTCCCAGGTATGTACGAGACCCATTATAAACATAATTCATTGGAACAGTTTGCCAAATACGGATATGCGGTGTGCAATATGAATAAGGAAATGGATAGCGATAACCTACTGAAAATTTTTTTTTATTAACCAATTGCATATTCAATCTAAAGAAAGCTTCATAAATCATATTATACATAAAATTTATACGTTTTTTTTTTTCATTTTTCAAGTCACCATCCATATTTGATCCGATTCTAAAATTGGTTTCGTCTATGTATATTGAGTTCAAGTCCAGACAGTACCCGTATTCGTATCTATACCAGTCACAAGAAAACAAATACAAACACGGTATGCGAAAAGCTCTGATTACACCTACACTGTTTATGTAATCACTCGTTTATTATTACGACAGGTTCAATGATAATGAAGGGTCAAGCTACACTTCCACGGCAGTAATCAACACAAAACGCCTAGGCTTTATCAAGTCAAGTATACTTCTAAAAAGCAGATTCAGTCACATGAGAAGTGCTTGTAACCACAAACATATCACTAGTTTCTTGCCATCTAATTATAGGCCTGTGTACCAGTGGTTGGGATTGATGTCGACACAGGGTTTGGCTGCTAGATTATCATTGGTAAACTCTAAAGTTAGTCCCATGACATAAGTGTGTTGTTACTATAGACTTTGACTTGCATACAAACACATGATGATGCATGATATGCTGATAATGAACAAGTTTGAGAGGCTATAAACTGTTTTTAGCCAAACAAAGTCCCAAATGATACAAGAGAACCCTCTCAAAGACAGTACTTTTGGCATCTTTGTAATTGATACAACAATAACAACTAAGTCATTTGTCCCAAGTATTTGGGGTAGACTACATGAACCAAAAGAGAATTACGTTAGATTGGACACATGAATCAGCTTTCTCCACTCATTCCTATGGAGCAATATGTCTTCACTATTCATATTTTCTTTAGTCTCCTTGCGTTTTTATATGCTCTTATCTGTAAGTTTACGTCGCATATTATCAAACCATCAAATTTCTTACACTTTGCCATGATATTTGTCACTAAGAACACAACCTAAGAAATCACATTATTGGCATAAATGCTTGAATTTTTTCAATTATTAGCACTCAAAACGTACAAAAGAACATAAATTGAACGGAGCGAATTTATATTGATAAATGGGTTCCACTGGAAAAACATACCACCAACAAATCTACACATCTTTACTGTGGCAGCGGCCGCCGCCGGCCATCTTGAACCGGCGGACCCAAATCTTAGCGGCCGGCGCCACCTTCTGGAAGAAGATCCTGGCGGTGCCCTCGTGCGACACCTTGGCCCCCTCCCCCTCCACCAGCCCCGCCCCGACGATCCCCTCCCACTCCCCTCCCCCTCCCACCATGTAACCCACCATCGCTGCCTGCACCGGCCCCAGGCTCGGGTTGTACGCCGCCGACTCCATGTACGACCCCCCGTACACCCTCCCGGCCCCGTCCGCCACCGCGAACCCCGACGGGCACCCGCTGTACGGCGCGTGGGCCCGCCTCGCCCCCTCCGCCGCCGCCTCAACCACCACTGCTTCCATCCCATTACTGTTTCCGTTGCAACAGGAGACGCCGTCGTCATCGTCGAACTGGACGGCGTTGTGGTGGGGTTCGAGGAGGAGGGGGACGTCGCTGTCGAGGAGGTCGACGGGGCCGAAGGGGCGGGGGAGGAAGTCGATGAGGGGGCGGTAGGTCGGGTCTTCGTCGGAGGTGACGAGGATCTGGATGGCGGCGGCGTGGCGGAGCTCCTGGAAGAACTGGCGGCAGTGGCCGCAGGGGGCGGCGGAGACGGCGAGGGAGAGGAGGCGGGGCTCGCGGTGGAGGGAGGCGTTGGCGAGGAGGAACTGCTCGGAGTGGACCGAGTGATGGAGGGGGAGGCCCGGGAACTCGAGGTTGCAGCCCAGGTAGATGCGGCCCGACGAGCCCAGCCCCGCGCAGCCCACGGAAAGGACGAGATCGGGGGTCGGGCCAGGGACCGCGCCGCCGGCACCAGCGTCGGAAGGAGATCGGCCGGGTCCGTGAGCCCGGCGGCCGACATTAGGGCCTGGGCCTCCTCGGCCTCGATCACGAACCCGTGCCTCTTCCCCATTTCCTTCACCCCTTTTTTTTCGATTTTTTTTAATTTATTTTTGTTGTTTTCCCCAGAGAAGTGGGGAGGCTGGGTTTGGGGATTGGTATTTAAAGGTTGAGGAAATTAATTAATTAATTAACTGATTTTATTAAACAAAAGAGGGAAGAAAAAGGGAATTTTTTTCTTCTTTTTTTCTTGGATGGTTCATTGCATGTGCATATAATTGAGTTGAATTATAGGTTTAAAAAATATGACCATCAGGCAATTTATTTATTTTAAAACACCAAGTCACCATGACTCCAAACGGTAAGATACTTTTTTCTCCCTCTTCTCTGTGCTGTGATGACTGTGTTTGAGCGGGATGTGCTGTGAATTGAACAAGATTGGACAAAAAAAAGTTGGTTTGATTTTGGATTTGGCCCCTGGCTTAACGTGGGGGAGGGGGGGTGCCTTCCAGTTGGTTGATGGGAGACTCCATCTATCAACGGATATGGACTGGGTGTGTGGTTGGCATGGGAATTCCACTATAGATAGGAATAGGCCCGTGCCACTGCATTTGATTCCTTAATGATGGAATTTTTCCCCATTTTCTAGAGAAGGCTGCAATCAGGAACTTGGTTGGTTGTCATAAGTCACAGACACTTTTACAATTGTAATTGAGTTATATGCGGTATTTAATTTATGTAAAATTGTATGTGAGAAAACACACTGTGTTTTCCAGCGTTTAGTTGTCGTAATATATAAATCATAAGTGAAAAAATGTATTGTGTTTTATAGCGAAACAAACATACCCTAAATTTAAAGCGATACTTTTCATAATCCAATCTCACTCTTTTACCGCTGAGCCATGCCGGACCATCAATGGCTACATATAATGGTAGCTTATCTCCTAGATTTTAATGCCTCAAATTAATGGCAAGTTCAAAGCTCAATTTCAAACACAAACAACTAAGCAGTCAGCACAAAGTTGGAACTCAAATCAAATGTTAAAGACAGTCACTCACACCAACAAAATCATTTTTTTTCATCATGACAGTAAGCAACCAAATAAAAATTGTTTCTAAAACATATGAGTAGGAAACTGAATTAATCAGAAGCCTATTAGAAATCTGATCAACAAAAGATATCCAATAAAGCAGGAAAGCAAGAATCAGCATCCAACAAGACATTCTCTCCGAAGAACACTTTTTTAGGTTTCACACACCATAATAAGCCTTGTGTTGAAGAACCAAAAGTTGCACTGCAAGGGGAAACTTGGAAAAGAGTGGAGTTTAAACTACCAATCTCGCTGGCGATCACGATCTCTTCCATAGCCCCGGCCTCTTTCGTAGTCATAGTCACGGTCTCTGTCCCTTCCACGCGCTCTTTCCTTCTCCCGCTCCCGGTCCCTTTCTCTGCTGCGACTTCTACGCCTCTCCCTCTCCTGCCCATATCCATCTCTTTCCCGGCCCTTGCTGCTCTCTCTGTCACTGTGGTCTCTTCCTCTGTCTCTGCTTTTCTCCCTACCGTTTCTCTCAATCGCACCTGCAGACATCATTCAGCAGTTTATCAACTAGTTACACGTTCAAAGTTAATCACTATCTTTACTTCTCTGACGGAGGAAGGATTCACACAATTCTACTTCTATGTGAAATACAATAGGAAAAAGACCCATTGATAACAATTCTAACCAAGATCTCCATAAATAACAGGTGGCAAGATAGAACTTGCACATACTCATGGACCATTTGAGCATCTTTAATTTTCCATGATGACAGAAATTAATTATGAATATTGCTCAACTTGCTATAGGCAGCTACGCAAGAGCAACAGAGTGCAGTATCATCGCCCATAGATGTGGATAATAGAGTTGATAAAAACATAAAAAATATATTTCAGAATACTCAGGAATGCAGAGATACCAACTCTAAGATCTCTCCTACGAGCCATCATTCTCAAAGACCAGGCTCCCATTCAGATCCCTAGTCCTTGTATATATTAGCCAATATGCACATCCAAATTTCTACTCGACAGTTTGGCAGTAAAAGAACAACAAACAAAAATCAAAATAAACTTTCTAATTACTTATAATATTGAGAAGACAGTACCTAACTCCTCAACTTCCCACCCAGCACGCCCTGAACCAGGAAGCGCTTGTGCAGCTTCAGCTTGCTGTGTTTTGGCGCGAAATTTCTTTTTGAGGTTACCAAATTCATCATACATCTCTCCGTCATCCTGAAAGTAAACAATGAGTTATTCAGTCTTGTAATCTATTTATTCCAACAGAAGGATACTAGGACAACATACCTCTTCAGCTTCTTTGCGCCGCCTTCTTATTTCCTCTATTTCTTCTTCATCAAGTTCCTTGTAACCACCAGCACGACCTCCTCTGAGAATTTGAGAATAAACAAAATGAATATTTCAGCAAGGCAACAAGTTATTGACTGAGACTTCGCCAAGATTTCTCTTTCAAATACATGCGCGCACAAGTACGTGGCAAAGCTTAAGCAATAAATGCACAAACTAAACAGTTTGCCAAGTTGAATAGCCGCAATGTTAGCATTTAAGAATATAAATCTTGTGCTGTGAGCCTGAAGACTTGACATATATCCATACAAAAGTTATTTAAATAAAAGTTCAAGATGTACACAACAAATCTTGACATGTGAACTATATATGCATGCCAACAGAGAAATTATGGGAACACAATCAGCAAACACTGATGCCAAAAATAAGTGAAAGAAAGACAGAAGAATCAAAATTCAGATGCATACAGAGTTCTCGTCCGGAGTTTTGTAAACTTGAGTGTTCATGAGGATCCTCCTTCAAACTCGCACTTTAGCATACCCCCAAGCTACATATACCTATCTCTTCATAGTTGAGCATACTATTTAATGTTGCCCAATACATTTCATATGGCTTATTGGACTTTATTTATGCCCTTAGACACGAGTGAGTCCCAACAGAAAATAACATCATCAATCGTTTCCACATACAAGTGTTCTTCCTCTAGAGGAAATTTAGAGGCTCAATCCTTGATTCCTTGATTGCATGACTGACAGTCAAATTTCTACAGCACGACCATCTCTTGCCGCTGCCATCAGAAATCATCAAGAGTTGACATAGGTTGATAGCAGGTCAACAAAACTTGGGCTTAAATGATAATGGTGATGGTGAACAAATATGAGGGTGAAAAAGAAGGCAGATTGCCCATCCCAAACAGTAAACTGTAAACACCACAGCAGAACAGCAAAGGCAGACTTAAAATTCAAATGCACTGGTAGCAAATAACAAATATGGCTTACTTTTACTCAAGAAACTCCAATTAATACTAATACTGCAATATCTATATGAGTATAGACACACTAAAATACAAGATTTAGAATCAGAGACCCAGTTTAGCAATTGATCCTCCAGCATTTGACCAATTTTAGGAACACATTCGAGATCACTACCAAGTTTTCAAGAAAATACAGCATGGGAAATGATTATGAATAAATGTCGTGAAATTATAACAATTTAAAAAAAAAAAGCTGTCCACTAGTATTTCAAAGACACTTTATGAAGAGCCACACAGTAGATTGATTGCTATATTACCTCACACCACCCTCATTATGTCCAGGCTTATTGGTGTTGCAAATATTGCACTTTGTGCGCTTTGCCCAATTGATGTTCCCACACCTGAAATAATAAACTCATAATATATCAGCCAAATAATAAATGAATCATATAATCTGTCAGTCATTTGATATCAACTAGGCTATTTCCTTCAAAGAGCTGTTTCCAAAAGGTAAATTGACAGTGACATCAAAAACTAAGGGCATTATAATATCTGTAATGTCTTGGATACACCGTGTTCTAACTATTAGAACACAGAAAAATGGTGCATACCCAAAGCACAATCCCTATGGGTCATTACAAGTATTAAGGAACATTTTCAGAAAACTGCAAGCAAAAATGCTCAAGATATCTTCTTAATAACAAGCTTCTGCCCTTTACAGTGAAAATTTGTCACATTCATTCATCACAGCAGAGCAGAACTAGTGATATCTGTATTAAGCAGATAGCTATATAATTCCTCTATTGCCAAAATACATTATTAGAGTAAAGAACGTCCAAGCACATCTTTACCATATATAACTCAAAAACTTAGAGGATCTGTTTAGACAAGGTTGTGTGTTTAGATAAAGTCATGCTTTGCACATAAATGTTACAGTGGTTAAAAAAAGTAACCCTTATTAAACAACCAGCATTGCTTTTTAGAAAGCACCAAACTGACAGAAGTTTATTGGAATTTAAACTGCTTCATCCTTCTAGTATATTTCCAATACCACCTAGAGTTAAAAAAAGAAAAGAAGTGTGCGGATCACAACTTTGCACGGGCATTGCGTGTGCCAGTAAAAATCTAGTTAAAATAAAGAGTACAATTGGTCTCTCTAAATTGAGAGGTCCACTGGAACAAGATCTAATAGGTTAGCAAGGACATAGTAAACAAATGTGCAAATTCATCTTAAAATCTCGAGGATAAAAAATTGTACGGCAAATGAGAACCAGATGTTACCTAAACAAACAAAAAAATTTAAGAGGTCTTTTAACTCCAACGAATTCATGAGTTACTTGCAATTCACAATTATTTCCTCATTTTACAAATGATAATAGACAAGCAATCTAGAATAAGATATAGAGAATAATTTCAAACTATGTTGGGTCTAAGCTATCAGTACAAGAGAAAAATGCCAGTGGACGCAACATGTTTCAATAATGGAGGAAGGAGAGAGAAGAGGGGTAGTAGGTTGAGATATTTCTCTTAATCGACACAAGGATGGAGAAGCTGAGACAAAGAGATAAGGAGGAGGGTTTATTCAGATTTTAGTTATATGGTAGTTGGTTGTACAAATTAGTTTATTAAACTTAACCCTCACATGTATATACCCCTTATATCTTATGTGTAAACAGTCAAAGGGCCACTTGCGCACTCGGTGGACTAGGCATGTACCTTCACAGCAGCTACTTAAAACATTATCGAGAATGTTATTAAAGCATCTTGATGCAACACCACTAATGTAGAGTATGAGATGCTTTCATCAAAGCCTTAATTTTGCCCACACATGTTAAAGAAATGCCTGATTACACATAAGTTTTAGAGCAAAAAAACTGACCAAACGAAACAGAATAGTTAATGTAATAAAGGACATAAACAACATTTCTAGCATTGTCAAAGGATTGTAATTTCTACTTCACGACCATAGCACCTAGAGAACTCCTTGTTGTTAGCAAAAAACAATGCTTCGCTGAATTTTAAAAAAAAAAAAAAAAAATACTACAGTTAGTAATGGCCTTACATTGGACAGGGCCAATCATTGGGACCGAAAAGCCCAGTTGGGCCACCAACTGGTCGACCATGCCCACCTGCATCAGTGCTACCACGGCCCCTGCCTCGACCAGCAGCCCCAGCTCCTGTTCCACCAGCACCAGCAGGGCGAGCAGTTCCACAGCGGTTACACACACCACGGAAGGCAAAATTTACATTTCCACAACTGGCAAGATGAAAAGAGCATGAGGGGGCCATATAAGTGGATAACCAATGCAATATATTATATACAGGTCATTAAGATCAAGAAAGAGTTGCTCACCGATATCATATCACAGACCTTGTATTTGGACACAACCAATCCCCATCTTGTTGCCATGCTTTTGCAGAAGCATCACCCCGTCCTCTACCTCTGCCTCCACCATCACTCACATCATCCTGCCCTCCGAAGTCACCTTCAATGATTGGATCCGCAGCACAGTTAAATGGTTGGCTATATGACTGATCACCTGAATCCTTGGTCTTTGACTCTGCCATATAAACTTCAATGATGCTTCCATGGAAATCCTTGTTATGGAACCACTCCACAGCAGCCAGAGCCGCATGTGGATCTTCATACGTAACTGTTGCATCACCCTTGGGCTCATTGGTATCCTTGTCTCTATATAACCAAATCTTGGGTCTGCCAGTCCTCTTGTCCTTCTGCGAAATTTAAACAAATGATAACAAGGATAAAATCATACTACAGGTTGATAATTATCACACTTAGTCATTAAAATTATAAATATTTGGAGAATTATAGTGATGGTTTCCAAACAATACCTGGTGAGACCCATACCTTTAGCAACCCAATGGTCCCAAAATACTCAGCAAGCATGGTTTCGTCAGTCCCAGGAGGCAATTTACAGACATAAACAGAGCCATTTGTAGGGCCTCCTCTGCCCGAATAACTTGCCATGCCAACAAAGGTAGTATATACTGAGCACATGAAAATGCAGCATCTATTACTATTAATTATATTCATGCAGTTTGCAAACGTAAACAGAAACATTTGCAACATACTGCTCAAGAGAATGCATAACATAAAGAGATCAGGCAGAATCTGGTGCTTGAATTGCAAGAGATAGCTAGCTCTCATCATCATCACTATCATTGGAGACTCCCATCAAATGGGAGCTCCGTGTCAATCTATTGCTCTAAATACTAAGCCACAGTTTGCAAAATCAAGAAAAACAACAGAATCGAATAGCAAATCACAAGAATTGAATCACGACCTGATCTCAATTTGATGACAAATGCCCTACTAAAAGAGGAATGATCATTTCTTGAAATTATCTACATTTAGAATTCATCCACGATGCTAATTTCTCACGCGATTCACAAGAACAACTACAAAATTAGACGGATTGAAAAGAAAACCTCACCTTGATACGAAAGGGGGAGAGACGCGGCGGCGCTGCGATGAAGTTTGCCGATGTATTTCCGTCGCCGGTGGAGTTTCGGAAGAGGCGCTGCGGCGTGCCCTAAACCCGGGGGCGGGGGCGGCGGGGGATCTGCGAGTGTAACGATACGCGAGGAGAGAGAGAAAACGAGAACTTGGGCTGGGCGTCGTCCTAGGGAACGGATATTTCCACCCCAACGAATGATGAAGGCACCCTGGGATTAGGCACCCAATTTTGTGATAAAAAGCCCCACTCAAATCAAAAAATGGCTAAAAAGACCCTCTTCTCCCCCACCCCCACCCTCCCCCCCACTGTCGCCCCCCCCCCCCCCTCCCCTCCTCAACCAACCCCTGGCTCCTGAAAGTACACCTAAGGGGGTGAATAGATGTATGGCTAATCTAATGACAAATAATGCGGAATTAAAAATAAATTGCAACGCACTTAGTGTAGTCAAAGAGTGTAGCCGAATTCCCGGTGAAGGGCTCTGAACTATCTCCTCTAAATTCCTCTAGATAAGAGTTGACGTGCTATGTAAATCTCTCTTGGTTCAACACAAGTGAGGCACACAAACAATACCAAGCATATAAGTATGATATGAACAATATGAAATAATGCAAGGTATAAAGAGAGAGTTAAGAGATAGTGGATCAATCACAAACACCGATATATGTTTCGAGGTTCGAGCCAATGCTCTACGTCCCCGCCTTCACACAGAAGGATTTCCACTAATGCGTCCACACAAGACTTCCCACACAGGGAACCTCCACTGAGGATTTGGGTAATACAAACTTGGAGTACACAACTCCTCTCTCCAACAAACACAATCTCTACACAAGAGGTAAGGCACAACAATAATCACCTCTACACTTAGAGGGATGGGCACTTAGCCAAACAACAATCACCTCACACTAGAGAGATAAGGCTCAAAGGTAAAACTCCAACAATCTCCTCTACACTTAGAGGGATAACAACCAACTCAAACACAACCTCCACAATCACCTCTGCACAAGAGGGACACCAACAAATACAAGGAAGGTTATAACACTTGAGGTTCTCACTAAACCACAAACCAATTTTCCTCACAAAACAAAAATCCTAATAGATAGGATAGATAGATAGCTCAAGTGTGAGAAAATAAAGAGTTTGGAAATCAAAATCACAAAAAAATACTTGGGAAAACTTCTAGGATAAAATAGAAATGAAGAACAAAAATAATTTCCAAAGACTTCTCTTTTTCTTTGATTTTACCAACCTTTAAAAACAAATAAAGAATGAATCTTTTGGCACAAAAACTCTTTTAAACTTGTTGCCAAAACACTTAAGAAGATGGGAAAATTTTGCTCTAAAAAACCATGAAGAAACTAGCTCAAGAGATGGGTATTTATACCTTCTCAAAAATTTGCCCGTTGGCAGTCTAGAAAGGGCAGATTGCCCTTCCAGTCAACCACTCGGTCGACCGGCCAACGGTCATTTTTATGACCGTTGTGTCTCTGGTCAACCGCCCGGTCGACCGGGCCAAAGCCATCGGTCGACCGCCCGGTCAACCGGCCCCTACCCGAGAGTGGGTGCTTTCAGTCGGTCAACCGCGCGGTGGAACGGCCGAATGGGCTGGCCTTTGTGCACGTCCCGTGCACATCGGTGGACCGTGACGATCGACCGACCACTGGTCCGATCGACCGCCCGGTCGACCGCCAGTGCAGTCTAGCTGGGATTTTGGGTATTGAAAATTTGTCTTTTAATTTTAATTAAATCACATAAATTCCACAAAGTACGTTCTTATAAGATCTTTGAAATACAAATATGTGTGACAAAAATTCAACACATATTATAAACAATTTGAACTATTTTTGTGATATTTAAATTAGGCTTTAAACAAAAATCGGTATTTTCTAAAACTTGAATTTTTGAAATGGAAAACCGTTTTCTCCAAAACTTGTCTAAATACAAAAACATGATATTGAAACAACTTTGAAGCATATTGTATATGGATAGAATCTAATATACATATAAGATATATATATATCTATGTTTTTGACATGAAATCCAAAACTGGTTAAACCGAAAATCAAAACCAATAAACTTTAAACTTGAGTGTGTATGTGAACTTGAGCATATCAATACTATCTAATCTTTACAATGATCTAAACATACTAAATACAAACCAAAGTCTTCTTGTAGAACTCCTTCTCCAAGTCGACTCGATCCAAACGCGATCCAACGAGCTTGACTCTAACCGAGTACTAGATGCGATCTTGATGCTCGAGCTCTTGAATCAACATGTGAAAGCTCCAAAACTTCTTTGTTGAAGCTAATCACTACTAAAATCTTGATCAAATATCTGAAACTAAATATCACAAGATTATTAGTAAACTATAATTACATGAGTTTTGTCATCATTAAAACTAGAGTGATGGGTCTCTGGGCAACAATCTCCCCCTTTTGATGATGACAAAACTGATGGAGTGTTATATATGCATGGATTAAAGTTAAGCTTCATAGAAGCTCCCCCTTAACTCATGTATAGTAATAAACAATAAAGATATTCAATGAATGCATAAACCAAATACACATATATGCATAAATAAAGAATAAAATAAAACATAAATGCTCTGATACCAATTAAAAAATAAATATGCATATAAATGACATAAGCATGCATATATAAAACCCCAAATTTCTCTCCCCCTTTTTGTCAAATCATCAACAAAGGAGCATAAATAAACTCAAAAAAAAAATTTCTTCCTCTTTTGTCAAATCAAATAAGAAGAATGTATATGCGATATACATTCACGAAGAGGAGAGAAGTAAGGTTAACTCTCCCTGTATACATGCATTACATAAAAAAGAGATGACTAAACTCTAATCACATAACGCATAATATACAATGTATAAAAGGAGATGTGAAGCTCCCTCTACACACGTGTAAGACATAGAGAAGAGAGGTCAAGCTCCTTAATATGAGATACACTCAATATGAATATATACATAGAGAAGATGTTAAGCTTCCCTTGCATATAAGCAATACATATTAAAATACTATGATACCAATTGAAAATTTTATCAATATGTGATAAAGGTATACATCGAAACATTATGATACTAATTTATGATACCAATTTAAAATAAACAAAATATTTTTAAGATACCAATTGAAAGTAAACAAAAATTTTAAGATACTAAATGATACCAATTGAAAATATCTTGATACCAATTTAAAATGTCTTGTAAATATTGATATCAATAGAAAATGAAACAATGTATGTTTTAGATACCAATTGAGATATATATTGGAAATCTTGATACCAAATGAAAATAAAAACCAAATTGTTTTAGGTAAACATAACTCATATCAATATAGATACCAATTTAAAATGAAACATGATACCAATATTGAAAATGTTAGCATATACAATAAAGTATTTTTTATCATAAAGAATGGGAGTAAGATACCAATTGAACATAAAATCGATTGAAAGATAACACATGAATTTTCTCCCCCTTTATAAAATACCAATAAAAATGATGCATAAGCTTGTATAAGATACCAATTAAAAAATAATTGACATTAAGGAATAAATCAAGCTTAGCATAAATATAATTTGTGCTTTAAGATGTAAAGATATACTAAGCACAATCAAATCACATATATATGGATGAAAAAGTAAATACCAATCTAAATTGATATTATCTGAAGTTTGAAGCATATATATATATATATATATATATATATATATATATATATATATATAATATATATATATATATATATATATATATATGAATACAAGAAGAATATCATTTGTGATACAAATTGAAAATACAATGAGGATCAAATGTATAACTCATAATACCTCCCTTTCATGCACATGTTAAAAAGATTTTCAATTTAGAGCATACAAGGTATAGTCGCCCATCCAACCGCCCTTTGGTTGGTGGGGTTTTCAAAAATAGGATTTGAAAATATTGAAAACTCTTCCAAAATGAAGAAATATGCAACTACTTTTATATTTTCTCTGAAAAACTAGTACGAAATTCTTCAAGTAAGGAATAAAACAAGACTATATTCATGAAACATGAAAATCACACAATCATCAACACTCAAATAGCATAAAGCTCATATAATCTCATGAAAAATAAATCATGAGTAAACATCAAACATAGAGTGTAAAAAGTTATGTAATCAACAAAATCATAGAAATGGGGTATTTAAGCTCAAATGAAATTCCTTATCAATATGAAAATCATCAAAACTAAATATACTTCAAGGTATATGTATGTTTAGTTAAAACTAAAAGTATACATACATATCCCAACACAAATGAGTATATAATATAAATTTGCATGAAAAGCAAGTGACTCAAGGGTATACATGTATATCTAAAGTTTTAAACAAAATTAATATATACATGAAGTAAATACCTTATCATGAAGACATGTCCAAAAAAATATGGAATACAAGTTGAAATGCGAGAATCATCAAAACTAGGTTATCTAGTGTATCTAATGGGTACAAATGAGCAATTAGCATAAACATACAATAATCAAATGTGGCTCACTAGTTGTATGAATATATGCACAAGTTTTAATGAAAACTACATTTAAACATGTAATCAAAACCTGTTGGCCCAGAGGCCTTCCACTCTAGTTTTGATGATGATTAACTCATGTAGTTATGTTTACTAATAATCTTGTGTTGTTTAAGTTTCAGATCATTAACCAAGATATTAGTTGGTGATAGCTTCAACAAGAGATGTTTTGGAAGCTTTCACATGGTGATTCCATAACCCGAGCATCATGATGATACATAGCACTCGTTGGAGTCTAGCTCGTGGATCACGGTTTGGATCGAGTCGACTTGAAGATGAAGATCGTCAGAAAAGACTTAGGTATCCATAGTTTAGTTTAGTGTGTTTTAGATCCATTGTAAAGATTAGATAGTTGATATGCTCAAGTTCACAACACACACAAGTTTTCTGTTTTGGAATTGGTTTTCATGAATAGATTGATCAAAACAAGTTTACTTTATTTTTATGTATATTAGATGTGCTCTATATACATATATGCTTACATGACTATACAAACTAGTTTGACATACCTATCATGTAGTTTTATGTTTGGTATTTTTAAACAAAACATATTTTTGGATTTAAAGACAAAATCATGATATATATAGTTTCATGTATATTGACTTATGTCCATATGCAACATGCTTCAATGTGTTTAAATATCATGTTTTTGTATTTCAATAAGTTTTATTGAAAAATACATGTTTGATAAAATACAAGTTTGGTTTTGGTAAAACTTTCAAACACAAAAATAGTTTGAATTGCTTGATATTTAGTTGAAATTTTTATCACATGTTTATATATCAATGCAAAATGTTAAAATATTTTTGGGGATTTTTATATATTTTACAAGATTTATTAAAATATTTTAACATGATTTTGTGACTCAGAAATTGGCTGCCAGGCTTTGGCGGTCGACCGGGCCGGTCGACCGTAAGCCAGAGACGGTCGACCGACGTGCACAGGTCTGTGCACGTCTGGCCAGGCAATGGGCCGGTCGATCGGGCAGTCGACCGGACCAGAGAGCTTTGCTCTTTGTATCTGGGCGGCCGACCGAGCGGTCGACCGGGTTGCCCAAACGGTCATAAATATGACCCGTTGGCGGTCGACCGGCCGGTCGACCGCAAGCCTGTCAGGCTGACAGATCAGCCTAACGGCTAGTTTTCTGTTTGGCCTATATAAACCCCATTTCTTTGGGATTTTAGCTAAGATTTCTAGAGCAAAAATTTCCCTATTCTCTGGTTTTAAAAAATAAGTTTTCAAAAGTGTTAAGTGCCAAAAAGATCCATCTTTTTGTTTTAAAGTTTTGTTTATTTCAAAGAAATTAGGTTTTTGGGAATTAGTTTTGATCTAAAATTTCTATATCTATTTTGGTGTTTTCCCAAGAGAATTTCTTTGATCAAAACACTTTATTTTCCACACTTGAGCTTATCATTCTATCCTAGTCTATTAGGATCTTTGTTTGTGGAAAAGAGAAGTGTTTGAGGTTGTTTAAGCCTCCAAGTTGTAAACCCTCCTTATTTTGTTGTATCCCTCTTTGGTAGAGGTTGATCAGAGTGGTATTGGTTTGTATCCCTCTTCGGTAGAGTGATTGAGTTTGTTGTTGGCTACGGGCCTATCCCTCTTCGGTAGAGGTGGATTGTGGTTGTATTGCCTCGGTGGTATTGTAAGGTGAGAGAGGAGTTCGGTACTCCTTTATGTTGGCCCAATGGCCTTCCACTCTAGTTTTGATGATGATCAACTCATGTAGTTATGTTTACTAATATTCTTGTGTTTCTAAGTTTCAGATCTTTAACAGGATATTAGTTGGTGATTAGCTTCAACAAGGAGTTTAGAAGCTTTCATGTTGATTCCGGTGCCAAAGCTTAAAGACCATACCTTTGCACTTGGAGGATCACGCGTTTGGGATCGAGTCTACTTGAAGATGGAAGATCGACAAGAAGACTTAGGTATCCTAGTTTAGATAGAGTTTTTAGATCCATTTGTAAAGCTTAGTTTAGTTGATATGCTCAAGTGCACACAACACACAAGTTTCATGATTTGATTTTTGGTTTTCATGAATAATAGATCAAAACAAGTTTACTTTATACCTATGTATATTAGATATGTTCTAGATATACATACATGCTTTAACTTGGTAAACAAATTATTTTGACTATCCTATTCATGTTTTGGAAAAATCTAGTTTGAGAAAGAAAAATACAAGTGTTGATTCTTGATTTTTTGTTAAGAAACAAAAATAAATTTCATATGCTTGATATTTGAGTAGAATGTTTATCACATGTTTAATATCAATGCAATATGTAAACAAGTTTTATGGAAGTTTTGTAAAAGATAAAAATATTTTTAAAACAAGTTTTTATCAGATTTTCTGTTCCAGGCTTCAACCAAGTCGACTTGGTCCCTAACTAGTCGACTAGGTCAGAAGTCGGTCGACCGGGCCGGTCGACCGACGTGCACAAACCTGTGCACGTTTCTGGCACAGGGAACGGTCGACCGGGAGCAGTATGTCTGCTCTCTGGTTTTCTGGTCGACCGGACCGGTCGACCGCAGAAGAGAGCTTTGCTCTCTGTTTGTTTCGGTCGACCGGGCCGGTCGACCGCTGTTGCCCAACGGTCATATTTCTGACCGTTGGTGGTCGACCGGACCGGTCGACCGGTGGCCTGTCAGGCTGCCACATCAGCCTAACGGCTAGTTTGTATAGGGGCTATATAAACCCCATCTCTTTGGGGATTTTGGCTAAGTTTTTAAGAGAAAAAATACTAGTTTTCTGAAGTGTTTAAAGAGTTTTCAAAAGAGTTTAAGTGCAAAAACTTCTCATCTTTATTGTTTTGGGTTTTAAAAAATCAAAGAAAAATAGGTTTTTGGGATTTTGCTTAGATCTTCAATTCTCTCATATTGCAAGTATTTCCCAAAGATTTTTCTTTGTGCTTGTTTCCAAAAACACCTAGCTTCCACACTTGAGCTATTTCTATCCTAAACTATTAGGATCTTTGTTTTTTAAAAAAAAAGAAAGAAAAGAGAGTTTGTGGTTTTGAACCACTTGTTGTAAACCCTCCTTTATTTGTTGTATCCCTCTTCGGTAGAGGTGATCGGAGTGGTATTGGTTTGCTCCCTCTTCGGTAGAGGTGGAGTTTGGTTGTGAGCCTCTTCGGTAGAGGTGTGTGGATTGGTTGTTGTTTTGTCTACGGGCCTAACCCCTCGGTTGTGAGGAGGTTGTTGTTTGAGAGAGGAGTTTGGTACTCCTAGTGTTGTAAGAAATCCTCTTCGTAGAGGTTCCCTCGGTGGGAGTTGAGATAGTGAAATCCTACACGGTGGTGTAGGCGGGATGTAGAGCAAGGTGCTCGAACCTCGAAAAAAAATCTTGGTGTTTGCGTTTTGATCCATTGTCTCTCTAACTCTCTCTCTTATTATTGTGCAAAGCATCATACTCATCATCATATCATACTTGCTTGTGTTTGAGCATTGATTCATTCATATCTTATACATTGCTTGTGTTGCCTTGCATCTTTTATATTGCAATTCATTCTTATATGCTTGGCTTGATTGTGTGTATTTCATATTGCTTGGATTGCTTGTGTGTGTGTGCCTAACTTATACTCATCCAACAAGAGCTTCACATAGCACCTCAACCCATTTCAAGGGGAATCAAGGGGAGTTAGTCCAGAGCCTCGCAAGGGGAATTCGGCTACACTTGTTGTATTGCATTAGTTTGTGCATAATTTGCATTAGCTTCCGCATTTAGCGCACTTAGATTGCATTTAGTTTCTTAGATTAGCACTTACACCTATTCACCCCCCCTCTAGGTGTTTTTCAATTAGTATCAGAGCTAGTGCTCCTGATACTTAGGCTTAACTTCCTAGGAGTGATCCATTTGCTTGCTAATCTACATTTGCATTTGATTGTTTGCACATATTTAGTTTATACCATGGACTTCATGACCCCACCTAGTTTTGACCCTTCCAACATTGATGTTTGGAAGTATAGGATGTCCATGTACCTAAAGACCCTAGGGTTGCATGTTTTCCTTGCGGCCACCAAGAGATGTTATATTGGTGATTGCAATCATATAGGGGCCAATGCACAAGCCTTAGAGGCTATTAGAAGCACATTACCTAAAGATTATCTTATGTGTGTTCTAATTTTGATTCCGCTTTTGTAGTGTGGAACAAATTGTCAACCACCAACACCTCCAAGCTCAAGTCCAAATCCAACAGAAAAGGAAATCTAGTGGAGAATCCGAACCACAACAATGCTACATGGTCAAAGGGAATGACTCCCTTAAGGTACAATCGGAAACTCAACTAGATAGTAATGATTGTGCTAGTTCTTCAAATGATTTTGTTGATCCCCATGCTTTAAATGAAGAACTATCTATTGTTTGTGAAAAACTAATAGAAAATATAACTTGTTGAAAAAGAAGAGTCTAGGCATTAATAATGAAAATAAAAATTTGATTGCTAGACTTGATGTTGTTTTGCAAGAGAAGAGGAGATTGCTAATGAAAGGGATTCATTAAAATCTCAATTTGGTCTTGCACTTAAAGAAAATGAGTTTTTGAAAAATAAAATGATTGCCATGTTCTTTTGAAGAAAAATGAAAACTTGTCTTCAAAAATTGATTTTGTTTTAAAAGAGAATGTTGATTTGAAAAAATAAAATTATTTCTATTTCAAATGAGTTGAATGCTTGCTTAGATAAGAATATGGTTTTGAAAAATAAAGTGATGCACATGTTTGCCATGCTAGTGTAGCTTCTTCATCTAGTCTACCTAATGCATGTACCTCTTCTTCTAAGATTAATAATGATATATCCATGCTTAAGAAGAAGGTAGATTGTTTGGGCTCCACTATGAGCCAATGTGCTAAGAACCATACACGCTTGGAATCCTTGGTTCGAAAGAAACAAGTTCCATCTTTTCATGCACACCATACACGGCATACACATGCTCCACACGGACACCATCAACACATGTATGCTCATGTGTACACTTGTACACATTGTTGGACGTAAGGGCCACCTTGCTAGATTTTGCTATGATAGATTACATACTCCTAATTTAGCAAAGAAATTTGTTTGGGTTAGAAATGAGACTAACCCCCATGGACCCAAAAGAGTATGGGTACCAAAGACCACCCCTCCTATTATTTTATGATGTAGGTGTGGGCTCTCACATGACGTGAGAGTGATGACACCTTGGAGTGGATGCGTTCCGTACTTAAAGCTTATCAATTGGATGCATCACTTTCAAGGGAAGTTTGGTGGAGAGGACCACCATGTTTTGGAGACAAGGAGAGTTGCCTTTTAGGTTTTGGTAACAATCCTAACTCCTTATTATAGTTTACATGCTTTCATAATCATTTGTTTTATAGCATGTTTTCATTGTCTATGGATTAGTATGTACATGCCATGTTTATTAGATCCTTGACATACATGTATAGTATTGAGACACACTTGCTTATATGAACCCATATTTAGTGTTCTCACCTTTTGTTTAGCTATAATGTACATCATGAATCTAATACATGTGAATTTACATAATAATCATGTTTTAGTTTTATCATGATGACTTTTATGTTTGTTTTGATGCTTCATGTTTTGAATATATGTTTAAGTGTTAGTTTTCATTAAGACGAGTTATATACTTGTACATAGGATGGGCTACAAATAAATCTATATATAGTTGGAATTGAATGCTTATTTGAACCCATTAGATGTGCTAGTATAGTCTAGTTTTGATGATTCATACATTTTAAACTGATTCTCATTTTTAAATTTGTTTTATGATTGTGTATTTCACTTCATGTATATGTTTGTATTGCCAAACTTAAGATATACATGTATACCCCTTGAGTCATTTGCCTTCATGCAATTCTATTTATAGACTCAATGTGTTTAGGGATATGTATGTATACTTCATGTTGGACAAGACATACACATACCTTGAAATGAAATTGCTTTTAGTAAAGATGTAGATTTTCATGTTTCATGTATTTATGTTTAACTTCATGTATATGTCTATCTAGTTCAAACTAATCTTATACATATACATCTTTTGAGCCACGTGCCTTCATGAATATACATTTAGTGGACTCGTTGAGTTTTGGATATGTATGTATATTTTAGCTTGTATTAGACATACATATGCCTTGAAGATTAAATAAGGAGTTTTATATGATTTTTCATGTTTTTGATGGAATTATGTTTTAAGGAATAATTGAGCTTAATGAAATATTTTTCATGATTATGATCTTCACATATATTTGTACACTCATATCTATTGCTCATGTTTGTTTCTCATGAGTTATGCTTTATTGGTTAGAGTGATGATTATCATGTGAATTTCATTTTTGTTTTATTCCTTACTTGAAGGATTTCGTGCTAGTTAACAAGTTTTCCATTTAACTAGTTGCGGTGTTCTTCATTTTGGTAGTGATTTTCAAACAAAACTACATTTCAAATCTATCTTTGAAAACCCCTACCATCCAAGGGCGGTTGGATGGGAGATCATGGTCATGTATGCTTTAAAAATGAAAATCATTTAAAACTTGAACTTGATTGGGTGGTAGATTATATGAGATATACACTTGAAACTTATTGTTATGTCAATTGGTATCATTGAACTCTTTCAATTGGTATCATTTTGATATTCTTGTATACTCATATATATTTTGTATGTATGTATGCTTTAAATTCCAAGTATATCAAATTTATTGGTATCTATTTTTCATACATATATATGTTTGTGTTTATGCTAGTGCTTGAGTTTCAATTTTGTTTAAATTGATTACTTTTAAATTATTATCAAGACTATGCATGACTTTAGTTTGTATTTCATAAAGGGGAGAAAAATTTGATTTTGTATTTCAATTGGTATTTGTACTCCCACTCTTTATGATTAAAGTTGTTATTTTAAACATATGATATCAACATCAAATTATATGTTTTTAAAAATGAACAATTCTTACTATTGGTATCAATGTCTCTATGTAAAATCTTTTCAATTGGTTAAACATAACAAATTTTGAATACATTTAGTATCAATATTCATGTTTTAAGAATTCAAGATTTATGTTTAATTACAATTGGTATCTCATATGTTGTTTAAAGAATATATTCAAAGTTTTGATTTGTATTTCCTATATGCAAGGAGAGTAACATCTCTCTTACATATAAATTCATGTTGAGTATATTATAAATTGAGGAGCTTGACAACTCTTCTTTATATGATATACGTGTGTAGGGGGAGCTTCACATCTCCTCTTATGCATTACATAATATGTGTTATGTGAATTGGGGCTTGTCATCCTTTCTTCATGTAATGCATATGTGTAGGGAAGCTAACTTAGCGTCTTCCTCTTCATGAATGTATATAGCATATAACATATATTGATCCTTATTTATTGGTATCAAAATGCTTCATTGACACATTTTTTTAATTGATATCATGTTTGTAGTCACCCCTTATTTACTTTGTTTTTTGTTTTAGACAAAAAGGGGGAGACATTGTTTGCATTGTTTTGATTGACAAAAAGGGGAAGAAAGATTTTTACCCCTCATTTTATCTATGGTTTTGATTGTTTACCCTTTGTTGATGATTGACAAAAAGGGGGAGAAGTATTTGAGTTTTATATGCATGTTATGTTTTATATGCATATATTATGTTTTAATCTCAAGAATATTAAGTTTAATTGATATATAGAGTTTGCTTTGTAATGGTATCTAGAGCTTATTTTGTTTTGAATATTCCATTTGATATCTAGAACCATTTATTGTTTATGCATACGCATGTTTCATGTTTAATATTCATTGCATATATTTATTGTTTATCCCTATGCATGAGTTAAGGGGGAGCTTCCTTGAAGCTTATCTTTAATCCATGCATATATAACTCCATGAGTTTTGTCATCATCAAAAAGGGGGAGATTGTTGGCCCAATGGCCTTCCACTCTAGTTTGATGATGATCAACTCATGTAGTTATGTTTACTAATATTCTTGTGTTTCTAAGTTTCAGATCTTTAACAGGATATTAGTTGGTGATTAGCTTCAACAAGGAGTTTAGAAGCTTTCCATGTTGATTCCGGTGCCAAAGCTTAAAGATCATACCTTTGCACTTGGAGGATCACGCGTTTGGGATCGAGTCTACTTGAAGATGGAAGATCGACAAGAAGACTTAGGTATCCTAGTTTAGATAGAGTTTTAGATCCATATTTGTAAAGCTTAGTTTAGTTGATATGCTTAAGTGCACAAAAACACACAAGTTTCATGATTTGGTTTTTGGTTTTCATGAATAGTAGATCAAAACAAGTTTACTTTATACCTATGTATATTAGATATGTTCTAGATATACATACATGCTTTAACTTGGTAAACAAACTTATTTTGACTATCCTATTCATGTTTTGGAAAATCTACTTGAGAAAGAAAAATACAAGTGTTGATTCTTGATTTTTTGTTAAGAAACAAAAATAAATTTCATATGCTTGATATTTGAGTAGAAATGTTTATCACATGTTTAATATCAATGCAATATGTAAAACAAGTTTTATGAAAGTTTTGTAAAAGATAAAAATATTTTTAAAACAAGTTTTTATCAGATTTTCTGTTCCAGGCTTCAACCAAGTCGACTTGGTCCCTGACTAGTCGACTAGGTCAGAAGTCGGTCGACCGGGCCGGTCGACCGACGTGCACAAACTGTGCACGTTTCTGGCACAGGGAACGGTCGACCGGAACCGGTCGACCGGAGCAGTATGTCTGCTCTCTGGGTTTTCTGGGTCGACCGGACCGGTCGACCGCAGAAGAGAGCTTTGCTCTCGGTTTTGTTTCGGTCGACCGGCCGGTCGACCGCTGTTGCCCAACGGTCATATTTCTGACCGTTGGCGGTCGACCGGACCGGTCGACCGGTGGCCTGTCAGGCTGCCACATCAGCCTAACGGCTAGTTTTGTATAGGGGCTATATAAACCCCATCTCTTTGGGGATTTGGCTAAGTTTTTTAAGAGAAAAAAATACTAGTTTTCTGAAGTGTAAAAGAGTTTTCAAAAGAGTTTTAAGTGCAAAAACTTCTCATCTTTATTGTTTTGGGTTTTTGGAAAATCAAAGAAAAATAGGTTTTTGGGATTTTTGCTTAGATCTTCAATTCTCTCATATTGCAAGTATTTTCCCAAAGATTTTTCTTGTTGCTTGTTTCCAAAAACACCTAGCTTCCACACTTGAGCTATTCTATCCTAAACTATTAGGATCTTTGTTTTGTGGAAAAAGAAAGAAAAAGAGAGTTTGTGGTTTTGAACCACTTGTTGTAAACCCTCCTTTATTTGTTGTATCCCTCTTCGGTAGAGGTGATCGGAGTGGTATTGGTTTGCTCCCTCTTCGGTAGAGGTGGAGTTTGGTTGTGAGCCTCTTCGGTAGAGGTGTGTGGATTGGTTGTTGTTTTGTCTACGGGCCTAACCCCTCGGTTGTGAGGAGGTTGTTGTTTGAGAGAGGAGTTGGTACTCCTAGTGTTGTAAGAAATCCTCTTCGGTAGAGGTTCCCTCGGTGGGAGTTGAGATAGTGGAAATCCTACACGGTGGTGTAGGCGGGATGTGGAGCAAGGTGCTCGAACCTCGAAACAAATCTTGGTGTTTGCGTTTTGATCCATTGTCTCTCTAACTCTCTCTCTTATTATTGTGTAAAGCATCATACTCATCATCATATCATACTTGCTTGTGTTGAGCATTGATTCATTCATATCTTATACATTACTTGTGTTGCCTTGCATCTTTTATATTGCAATTCATTCTTATATGCTTGGCTTGATTGTGTGTATTTCATATTGCTTGGATTGCTTGTGTGTGTGTGCCTAACTTATACTCATCCAACAAGAGCTTCACATAGCACCTCAACCCATTTCAAGGGGAATCAAGGGGAGTTAGTCCAGAGCCTCGCAAGGGGAATTCGGCTACACTTGTTGTATTGTATTAGTTGTGCATAATTTGCATTAGCTTCCGCATTTAGCGCACTTAGATTGCATTTAGTTTCTTAGATTAGCACTTACACCTATTCACCCCCCCTCTAAGTGTTTTTCAATTTTCCCACTTTCAGTTACTACAGTTAATTTTGTGATCATGTAAATCTCACTTTTACACTCACATTTTCTCACTTGCAGTTGCTACAGTTAATTGTATGGTCATGTAAATCCTATTTGTAGTACACTTGCAGTTCAAATCAGTTACTTGATAATCAATATATAATGTAATATTATTAAATATTCAATATATTTTAATATTTTAATAGTGTTCAATTTCTTATTTAATTATTTAATTATTTTATATTTTTAATCTTTAATTTTTTATTATTTTAGTATTGTTTTAATATTTAATATTTACTATTTTAATTTAATATTTTATTTAATATTGTTATTTAATACTTTATTATTTTATTAATACTTATACCATTTTTAATATTTTATTTAGAGTTAATATTTTAGTAATATAACAACATTATACTTTAATATAAAATTACTATATATTTAATATTTATTTTTTAATATAAATAATTACTTTATTAAATATAATATACTTTATTATTATATTAATATTTATTATGTTAATATTGTAATAATAATTCATTATAATAATATTATAATAATAATTTATTATTATAATTATAATTATATTTTACTTTGTTAATTTCATTTTTTATAATATTACAATAATATTATAATAAAATTTAATATTATAATAATTTTCATGTATTTTATAATATTATAATATTATAACTATATTTTATTATTTTTCTTAGGATTTTTAATATTTATTTTTAATTAGTATTCTTAAAATTTTATTAATGTTCTTTAGTTTTTTTTAATTTTTATTATTTATTTAGTTAATATTTTAGTAATATTTTACTAATTAGACTAATATTTTATTAATATTATTGTTATAAATAAAATATTAAGATTATTAATATTTATCTCAAATTTATTAATAGAATTTAATTTACAATAGTAGATTTAATTTAATAGTATTTATAATATTAAATCACTGTTACAGTTAATATTATGGTTAACTTTTCCACTTACATTTTTATATTAGGGCTGTTTGGACGCCCGAAATTGAGTGAAAGTGAGAAACTGAAAAGTAAGATAATTTTTTCTTTGCAAAATGAGAATTTGTGTTTCTTTTTCTGTATTTAGGTGTTAGTTGAGACGTGTAATTGAAAAAATATAATATCTTTTATAGTGTTTAGTTAGTAATGAGGTAATGGAAGTGAAAAAATTGACTACAAAGATGATCGTAAAATAATATTAAAATAAATTACTTTTGAAAAAATTAGACTGTGATTAGAATACAAGTAAAATTTAAATCACAAAATTAACTATTTGAGCTACAACTTTTTAGAAATGAGATTTACATGACTACAAAATTAACTAGGGCTGAGCAGAGTTCGGTTATAACGAAATAAACCGACCAAAACTGAAACCCGAACCCGAACCGCACTAATTTGGTCGGGTTTCGATTTTGTGTTCCAAAACCCGAACCCTGTAAATCACCTAGAGGGGGGTGAATAGGTGATAATGCTAATCTAGAAACTAAATGCGAAAGCTCAAACAATTTTGCAACACACTTAATACAACCAACAAGTGTAGCCGAATTTCCCGTGAAGGGCTCTGGACTAACTCCTCTTGATTCCCCTAGATAAAGGTTGAGGTGCTATATGAAGCTCTTGTGGTTAAGTACAAGTGAGGCGCACACACAAGCAAGCCAAGCATATAAAGAAATATAGCAATATGAAAGATGTAAGGCACAACACAAGCAAATATGATATGATAAGAATGATGCTATGCACAAAATAAAGAGAGAGAGAGAGAGAGAGAGAGAGAGAGTTAAAGAGTCAATGGATCAAACGCAAACATAATGATATGTTTCGAGGTTCGAGCCCCTAGCTCTACGTCCCCGCCTTCACCGAGAAGGATTTCTAATCCACTATCTTGTCCACCGAGGACTCCCACCGAGGGAACCTCACCGAGGAGGATTTGTACAACAAGGGAGTACCGAACTCCTCTCTCAAACACCGCCTCACAACCGAGGGGTAGGCCCGTAGCCAAACAACAACCAAATCACCTCTACCGAAGAGGGATACAACCAAACTCCACCTCTCACTAGAGGGAGCAAACACCAATCTCAACCTCTACCAAAGAGGGAGCAAACCAATCACCCGATCAACCTCTACAAAGAGGGATACAACAAAAGTAAGGGTGTTTACAACAAGTGGTTTCTTTTAACCACAAACAATCTCTCTTTCCTCTTTCCACAAAAATAAGATCCTAATAGAATAGGATAGAAGATAAGCTCAAGTGTGAAAAAACTAGGTGTTTGGAAACAAAAACTCAAAGAAAAATACTTGGAAAACTCTTGTAAAAGATAGAAAGTGAAAAACCAAGACAAATCTCCCAAAATACTCTTTTCTTTGATTTTTCCAAAAACCTAAAACAAAATAAAGATAGATCTTTTTGGCACTTAAACTCTTTTGAAAACTTGTTTAAAACACTGGAGATATTAGAAAATTTTGGCACAAAAAATCTGTCAAAAACCCTAAAGAGATGGGGTATTTATAGCCTAAAAGAAAACTAGCCGTTAGGCTGATCTGTCAGCCTGACAGGCTTGCGGTCGACCGCCAACGGTCAAAAATATGACCGTTGGAGCAATCCGGTCGACCGCCGGTCGACCGCCCAGATACAGAGAGCAGAGCTCTCTGGTACGGTCGACCGCCCGGTCGACCGGCCCATGTGTCTGCCAGACGTGCACAAGGCTGTGCACGTCGGTCGACCGTCGGGTCGACCGGCCCTTGGTTCGGTCGACCGTGCGGTCGGCCGACCTGGCCTGTCAGTCACTGTTCTGGGTCAGAAACTGGGGTAAAAAAATTTTTTAAAAATTCTTTTATCTCTTCTAAAAATCCCCAAAAATAGTTTTCATATTTTGCATTGATATATAAACCTATGATAAAAATTTCAACTCAAATATCAAGCAATTTGAACTATTTTTTTGTCTTATCATTTTTACCAAAAACCAACACTTGTATTTTATCAAACTTGGATTTTTCAATAGGAAATCTGATTTTCCTAAAACTCATTGAAATACAAAAACATGATATTTAAACACATTGAAGCATGTTGCATATGGACATGAGTCCAATATACATGAAACATATATATATCATAGTTTTGTCTTTAATTCCAAAAATATGTTTTGTTAAAAATACCAAAACATAAAACTACATGAATAGGTATGTCAAACTAAGTTTGTATAAGTCATGTAAGCATGTAAGTATATAGAGCACATCTAATATACATAAAAACAAAGTAAACTTGTTTTGATCAATCTATTCATGAAAACCAATTTCAAAACATAAAACTTGTGTGTGTTGTGCACTTGAGCATATCAACTATTCTTATCTTTACACATGGATCTAAAACTCAAACTAAACTAGGATATCTAAGTCTTCTTGACGATCTTCGTCTTCAAGTCGACTCGATCCCAAACGTGATCCACGAGCTAGGCTATGTATGATCTTGATGCTCGAGCCCTGGAATCACAAGGGAAGGCTTCCAAACTCCTCTTTTTGAAGCAATCACCAACTAATATCTTGATCAATGATCTGTAACTAAAATCACAAGATAATTAGTAAACATAACTATATGAGTTAATCATCATCAAAACTAGAGAGGAAGGCCTCCGGGCCAACAATCTCCCCTTTTTGATGATGACAAAACTCATGGAGTTATATATGCATGGATTAAAGTTAAGCTTCAAAGAAGCTCCCCCTTAACTCATGCATAAACAAATAAACAATAAATATGCAATGAATGACAATGCATAATCATGCATAAACAATAAAAGGCTCTAAATACCCAATGAAATGTTCAAAAACAAAACGTGCTCTAGATACCAATTAAAATTAAACTAAATTAAACTTAATATATGCAAAACATAAATATGCATATATAAAACTTAAAATCTTTCTCCCCTTTTGTCAATCATCAATAAATGGGTAAAAAATAAAACTAAATCAATAAATTTTTCTCCCCTTTTTGTCTAAAAAAAAAAAAAATATCAATATAGGGGTGACAATCAATTAAGATATCAATTGAAAATATGTCAAAGTAGCATCTTGATACCAATTGAAAGTAAACATAAATTAATCAACAAATGGTATATGCGATATACATTCATGAAGAGGAAGATGTGAAGCTTCCCTACATAGATACATTACATGAAGGAGGGATGACAAGCCCTAATTCACATAATGTACACTATGCAATGCATAAGAGGAGATGTGAAGCTCCCCCTACACACGTGTACCACATAAAGAAGAGATTGTCAAGCTCTTCAATATAAGATACACTCATCATGAATCTATATGTAGAAGAGATGTTAAGCTCTCCCTGCATATATGCAATATAAATCAAAACATTTTGACTATTTTTTTTAAACAAAATTTTGAGATACCAATTCAAATAAACATCTTGATATCAAAAAGAGTATTTTTTCTTTTTAAGTATATGATATGAATTTAAAATTTTTATTTTCTATCATAAAGCAAGGGAGCGGAGATACAAATACCAATTGAAATATGAAAAACGAATTTTCTCCCCCTTTATGAAATACCAACAAAAACAATGTGTAAGCTTGAAATAAGATACCAATTGAAATTGAATCAATTGAAATAAAATTGAAATTCAAGCTTAGCATAACACAAACATATATGTATGAAAAATAGATACCAATTGAAATTGATATTCTTTGAAAGGTAAGCATACATATACGAAAATATATGAGTATACAATAAAAGTCAAAATTGATACCGATTGAAAGAATCCAATGATACCAATTGAAACAACAATAGGCTCAAATGTATATCTCATAACCTATCCTCCCAACCATGTTCAAGTTTAAAATAATTTTCAATATAAAGCATACATGAGCATGATCTCCCATCCAACCACCTATGAAGGTAGGGGTTTCAAAATAGGTTTGAAAATTATAGTATGTTTGAAAAACATCTACCATAAGAAGAATACGAACTAGTTAGATGAAAAATTTGTTAACTAGTACGAAATCTTTCAAGTAAGGAATAAAACAAAATTGTTTTTCATGAACATGAAATCCACATGATAGTCAACACTCTAATTCAATTAAGTAAAAATGTGACTCATGAAAACAAAACATGAGTAAACAATAAAAGTGAGTGTACAAATAAGATGTGAAGATCACAATCATAAAAAATGTTCCATTAAGCTCAATATTCCTTTAAATATGAAAACATGAAAATCATTAAAACTATTTAATCTTCAAGGTATATGTATGTCCTATACAAATTAAAGTATACATACATATCAAACACAACGAGTCCACAAAGATATATGCATGAAGGCACGTGGCTCAAAAGGATGTATATGTATAACAATAATTTGGATAAAATGGACATATACATGAAGTTAAACAAAAACACATAGAAACTGTAAGATCACCTAGAGGGGGGGTGAATAGGTGATGGCTAATCTAATGGTCACTTGTGAACAAATAATGCGGAATTAAAACTAAGTTGATCAAATTAAAATTTCTTTAATTAAACACTTATGTATAACTCAAGAGTGTTGCCGAATTCCCCTTGCGAGGCTCTGGACAAGCTCCTCTAGATTCCCCTTGAATGGGTTGAGGTGCCGCGTTGGCTCTCTTGGTTGAATACTAGTGTTAACAACAATCCAAGCAAGTATGTATATCAATTATGAGCACAAGGGAATATATCATGCATATATAAGATGAACACAATAAATTGAATGCAAGATGTAAAATAGAGACAAAGAGAGAGAGAGGGAAGAGTAAGCAATCGCAAACACAAAGGGTTTGTTTCGAGGTTCGAGCACACTTGCTCTACATCCCCGCCTTCGACACACGAAGGATTTCCACTATGTAAGATCCCACCGGATCTCTCCTCGGTGCCGCAACACCTACAAGCCCTCGGACTCCCAAGTCCCGTACACACGCAAGTCCACCGACTCGCCGAGGCCGTACCTCTACCAAAGAGTTCACAACCGAACTCCACACCACAACGAGCACACTTGCCCGTATCCTCAAGTAACAAAGAAGGATCTTTGGTGATCACAACACTTTGATCACCTTACAAAGCTCTCACTACAACTCTCCTATAGGATAGATATATCTATGGATGCTCAAGTGTAGTGTGAGAAATCAAGGAAAGAAAGCTATGGAGGAAAACTCAAAGAATCACTAATATACTCTCTGATAAAAACTCCCTTTTGATTGGAAATATTTGCTCTCAAATTTGTGGAGAAAACTTCTGAAATGAGTGGGAAAAACTGCTCAAGAAGTCTCAAAATCTTAACCTCAAAACAATAGACAAAACCCCCTTTTATAGGCTCCCAGAAAATAGAGCCGTTGGGGCTGTGTCAGTGCTGTCGGTCGACCGCCGGTCGACCGGCCAACGGTCATTTTTCTGACCGTTGCAGCCACCGGTCGACCGGCTCGGTCGACCGATAACCTGGAATGAACTGTCGGTCGACCGGCCCGGTCGACTGATATTTCCAGAGAGCAAAGCTCTCTTGGTCGGTCGACCGACCCGGTCGACCGGCCACTGTGCTGACAACGTGCACAGGGCTGTGCACATCGGTCGACCGGACCGGTCGACCGGTTTGGCCTGTCAGCCAGTTTCCAGGTCAGAAAACAGGATTTAAAAATCTTTTATAAAATCCTAAAAATACATAGAAATTCTACAAAAATAGTTTTACCAATATACTTGAAAGAACAAACATGCTTGCACAAAATCAAGACATGTTATAGATGTTTTGGTCTATTTTTGTAACTTGGAAATATTAGCTCAATAACCAAAATGTATTTTTCCAAAACATGTTTTCCAAACTTGTTTTTCTAAATCTTCATCAAATACAAAAACAAGATATTTGAGTTCATTTTAAAAGCATGGTGTGTATGGATATGATCCACTACACAATCAATATGGAATATCTATGTTTTTTGACATAAAGCTCTAATCATGATTTTGGTTTAAAGATATGAACTATGAAATACCAAAATCCAAGATAAATATTTTGTCACAAAGAAAAATCTTTTTCCAAATAAAAATTCTTTTCTAACAAAATCTTTTATGAAAGCACTTTAAATCAAGAGTTCTAATCAAGAGTGTGTGTGTGTGTGATATAACTTGAGCAATCCACCAACTTTCTATCCTTTACATTTTTTTACTAAAACAAAAAATACAAATTCTATACCTAGACCCAAGTCTTCAACTTCTTGAAGTCTTCCCTTGAAGGCTTCTCATCTTCTTGACTTGGTCCAAGCTTGATCCAAAAACTTCCTTGGATCACCACATGCAAGCTCCAAATCTTGTTCTTTTATCCTTTGTTGAGCTATGCACCTACTAAGATCTTGATCATGAATCTGTCACTAATTAAACACAAGATCATTAGTAAATATAACTTCATGAGTTGATCATCATCAAAACTAGGGCGATAGGCCTTTGGGCCAACAATCTCCCCCTTTTTGATGATGACAAAACTCATGAAATATATATGCATGGATTAAAGTAAAGCTTCAAAGAAGCTCCCCCTTAACTCATGCATAATAAATAAGCAATAGATATTCAATGAAGCACATGACATGTATGCAATGTAGGAGATGCAATCATATAAATCAAATCATAAATCAAATCTTTTGCTCCTAATTGCAAGACAACATATATGCATAATACAAATCTTACTCCCCCTTAAGCAAGGAACCAAATACTTCTCCCCCTTAAGTAAGGAAATCATGAAATCATGCATATAAAATCACAAATTCTTCTCCCCCTTTTTGTCAATCATCAACAAAGGGTTCAAAGAAAAATACATCAAACAAATTTTTCTCCCCCTTTTTTTTTCAAAAATAAGGAAATCAAGGAGGGTAAATACAAATCAATCAATAAAATTTATATGCGATATAAATTCATGAAGAGGAAGACGTTAAGTTAGCTTCCCGACACATATACATTACATGAAAGAGGGATGACAAGCCCTAATTCACATAACGTATAATATGTCATGCATAAGAGGAGATGTGAAGCTCTCCCTACACACGTATATCATGAAAAGAAGAGTTGTCAAGCTCCTCAAATTATAATATACTCAACATGAATCTACATATGGAAGAGATGTTAAGCTCTCCTTGCATATAGGAAATACAAATCAAAAATTTTGAATTTTTTTTTCTTTATCAAAACAAAATTTTAACTTTTTCTTAGTAACAACAAAATTTTGATATATCAATTGTAAAATAATCAAATTTGAATTCTTGATACCAATTTCAAAACACAATGCATAAGCTTATTATGAAATACCAATTTGAAATCTAATTAAGCTTAGCATCAACAATCTTTGTGCTTTAAAGGAAATACCACTTGTAAATAAGCACAAATAGATCACATATATGTATGAATAGATATAATTAAAATTTGAAAGCATTCATACAATCAAAATATGAATATACAACAACATGAAGTCATATTGATACCAATTGAAAAGTAAGCATAAGTGTATACATCATGTAATCTACCATATGAAGAATTCAAACTAGTTAAATGAAAGTGTTTTAACAACTAGTAAGGAATCCTTCAACCAAGGAATACAACAAAAAAATATTTTCATGGAATATGCATAAATCACAAGGCACTAAAACACTCTAATCCATAAAGTCCATATAATTTTCAAAAGAGGTGAGTGTACTAATGTTATGTGAAACATGACATCATGAAAATGACAATAAAACTCAATATTCCTTAAAATTTGAATTATCATAACTTTTAAAAACCTTGAAAATAAAATTTTTTTTTTTTTTTATTAAAAAAATGTTTCATAATATATGTATGTTTTGTCAATACAAGAAGCATACATATATATCTCTAACACAATTGAGTCCATATATATAGATTTGCATGAAAGGCAAATGACTCAAGAGGTATCCATGTATATCTTAATGTTTTGGCAAAATAACCATATACATGAAATGAAATCACATGATCATAACATAAATCCAAATGGGAATACAAGTTTAAGAATGTAATGATCATCAACATAAGGCTATACTAGTACATCTAATAGGCACAAATAAGCATTCAACCCAATCATATATAGATTTATTTGTGGTCCATAAGGTGTACAAGTATAAATCCAAGTGTTGACAAATACTAACATCTAAACTAATATTCAATACAATGAAGCATCAAAATTTTGAAATCACAAAAGAATTTATCCATAAAAATAGAATCATGTGCAATACTTGAAGAATAGATAACTAGTTTAAATGGATTTTTGACAAACTAGTTAAAGATCCTTCATAAATAAAAAAAATCATATGTTTTTCATGAATGATACTAAATACATAAAAGTTCAAGCACTCATATTCCATAAAGCTCAACATATATATTTTCTTAAAGATAGAGTGTTCAAAAGTTATGTAAATAGTATCTATATGAAAATAGTCATTGAAGCCCAAAACGATCATAAGTCAAATTTTAACAACAAATCATGAAAAATCATTTTTCACTAAAATCAACAATTTTCATGGTATATGTATGGTTTATACAAATCTAACAATATGCATACATATCCCAAAAATAAAAGAGTCTATTAAATGTTTGCATGAAGGCAAGAGACTCACGGGTATACATGTATATTTATTGGATTTGAATTAAGCACCCATATACATGAAGTAAATCACTAAAATAGGTAAAACATGTATAAAAGAGAATCATCAAAACTAGATTATACATATGCATAAAGTGGATACAAGTGAGCATGAAGTTCAAATTATTTGAGAGTCAATTGTAATTCACTATTTGTATATGTATACATACAAGTTTGACAAATCTACATCTAAGCATGTAAATACCACATGAAGCACACAAAATCTTAAAACATAAACATGCTATGAATATGATAAAGTATAAAGCATGTACATAAATAAAATAGGAGTTTAGAGGTTGTTACCAACTCCAAAGCTCCAAGTATGGTGGTTGTCCCACCAAGCTCCTTGATAGTGATGCAACCAAGTGTATGTCCATCATGTCCATTGCAACCACTACCAAGGCACCAATCCTCTCACGTCTTGTGAGAGCCCTCACCTACATCACAACAAAAGGTGGGGGTTTTGGTACCCATGTTTTCTTGGGTCCTTTGGGGTTAGTATTGTTGTAAGGAACTCAAAATCTATTATACTTAGCAAAATATAAATATGGTTTCTTATCAAAACAATATCTTGCTAGATGGCCTTTGCGACCGCAATGTGTACAAATGTACACCTTAGCATGATGCTTATGAGTGTGATTGTGATCGTGATGTGCACCATAAGCATGAGCACGATGAGTATGATGATGTGCATGAGCATGGGGAACTTATTTCTTTTGAAACAAAGATTCCAACTTAGAATGATTGAATGCACATGTGCTCAAATTAGAGCTCAAATTATTCATCTTATTTTTCATATTCTTAATCTCATTAGATGTGGCATGAAAAGCATGATGAGATGAAGAATCATTTTTCTTTTCTTTTTACAAACATTATTTTTTCCTTTTTCAACAAATTTTCTTTTTAAAGATTTATTTTCTTCCAAAATACTTTCTTTTTGTTTTTCAACCATAGCAATATTATCCTTCAAAATAGTGTTCCCTTCACATAAATCATTCAATTTAGACATAAGGGAAACATTCTCATTTTTCAAATCATTATTTTCTTTTTCTAAACATGCAAGTTTATTTCTAAAAGAATCATTTTCTACATGCATGCAATCAATGTTCTTTTTCAAAATATTGTTGTCTTTTTCTAAGCATGCAATGTTATCTCTAAAAGAATCTTGTTCTATATGCATGCAAGCAATGTCCTTTTTCAAATTTTTATTTCTTTCTTTATCATGTCATATTTTTCAATAATCATATGGCAAAATGAAGTAAGCTCATCATATGACATGTCCTCATCCTCGGATTCGGAAGTTACCTCAAGGGGGTCATCCCCTTGGACCATGTAGCACTTGTTGGAGGTGTCGCTTCCAACATCCGAATAGCTCCCCGCATAGTATTGTTCATTTTCGCCAAGGGAGATGAGGGTGTTCCATACTACAAAAGCCATATCAATATTAGCAACCCTACATAAATAATCATCATTTAGGGTGCTCTTTAAAGCATGTAGGGCTTTTGTATTAGCCTCAAGATTCTTACCATCTATACAATAAGCATTATTAGTAGTGGCAAGATATACATTATAACCTAGGGCTTTTAGGAATAATGACATCTTAACTTTCCAAATGTGGATGTTAAGAATATCAAAGGTGGGTGGTGACATAAAGTCCATGGTGAGGTGTGTGTGTACAACAAATATTGTGATTAGCCTAAATGTAGGATCTTTAACTCTTAGGTTGTTAGACCCTTATCAAGAGCACTAGCTCTGATACCAATTGTAAGATCACCTAAAGGGGGGGTGAATAGGTGATGGCTAATCTAATGGTCACTTGTGAACAAATAATGCGGAATTAAAACTAAGTTGACCAAATTAAAATTTCTTTTAATTAAACACTTATGTATAACTCAAGAGTGTTGCCGAATTCCCCTTGCGAGGCTCTGGACAAGCTCCTCTAGATTCCCCTTGAATGGGTTGAGGTGCCGCGTTGGCTCTCTTGGTTGAATACTAGTGTTAACAAACAATCCCAAGCAAGTATGTATATCAATTATGAGCACAAGGGAATATATCATGCATATATAAGATGAACACAATAAATGAATGCAAGATGTAAAATAGAGACAAAGAGAGAGAGAGGGAAGAGTAAGCAATCGCAAACACAAAGGGTTTGTTTCGAGGTTCGAGCACACTTGCTCTACATCCCCGCCTTCGACACACGAAGGATTTCCACTATGTAAGATCCCACCGGATCTCTCCTCGGTGCCGCAACACCTACAAGCCCTCGGACTCCCAAGTCCCGTACACACGCAAGTCCACCGACTCGCCGAGGCCGTACCTCTACCAAAGAGTTCACAACCGAACTCCACACCACAATGAGCACACTTGCCCGTATCCTCAAGTAACAAAGAAGGATCTTTGGTGATCACAACACTTTGATCACCTTACAAAGCTCTCACTACAACTCTCCTATAGGATAGATATATCTATGGATGCTCAAGTGTAGTGTGAGAAATCAAGGAAAGAAAGTTATGGAGGAAAACTCAAAGAATCACTAATATACTCTCTTGATAAAAAACTCCCTTTTGATTGGAAATATTTGCTCTCAAATTTGTGGAGAAAACTTCTGAAATGAGTGGGAAAAACTGCTCAAGAAGTCTCAAAAATCTTAACCTCAAAACAATAGACAAAACCCCCTTTTATAGGCTCCCAGAAAATAGAGCCGTGGGGCTGTGTCAGTGCTGTCGGTCGACCGCCGGTCGACCGGCCAACGGTCATTTTTCTGACCGTTGCAGCCACCGGTCGACCGGCTCGGTCGACCGATAACCTGGAATGAACTGTCGTCGACCGGCCCGGTCGACTGATATTTCCAGAGAGCAAAGCTCTCTTGGTCGGTCGACCGACCCGGTCGACCGGCCACTGTGCTGACAACGTGCACAGGGCTGTGCACATCGGTCGACCGGACCGGTCGACCGGTTTGGCCTGTCAGCCAGTTTCCAGGTCAGAAAACAGGATTTAAAAATCTTTTATAAAATCCTAAAAATACATAGAAATTCTACAAAAATAGTTTTACCAATATACTTGAAAGAACAAACATGCTTGCACAAAATCAAGACATGTTATAGATGTTTGGTCTATTTTTGTAACTTGGAAATATTAGCTCAATAACCAAAATGTATTTTTCCAAAACATGTTTTTCCAAACTTGTTTTTCTAAATCTTCATCAAATACAAAAACAAGATATTTGAGTTCATTTTAAAAGCATGGTGTGTATGGATATGATCCACTACACAATCAATATGGAATATCTATGTTTTTGACATAAAGCTCTAATCATGATTTTGGTTTAAAGATATGAACTATGAAATACCAAAATCCAAGATAAATATTTTGTCACAAAGAAAAATCTTTTTCCAAATAAAAATTCTTTTCTAAACAAAATCTTTTATGAAAGCACTTTAAATCAAGAGTTCTAATCAAGAGTGTGTGTGTGTGATATAACTTGAGCAATCCACCAACTATCTATCCTTTACATTTTTTTACTAAAACAAAAAATACAAATTCTATACCTAGACCCAAGTCTTCAACTTCTTGAAGTCTTCCCTTGAAGGCTTCTCATCTTCTTGACTTGGTCCAAGCTTGATCCAAAAACTTCCTTGGATCACCACATGCAAGCTCCAAATCTTGTTCTTTTATCCTTTGTTGAGCTATGCACCTACTAAGATCTTGATCATGAATCTGTCACTAATTAAACACAAGATCATTAGTAAATATAACTTCATGAGTTGATCATCATCAAAACTAGGGCGATAGGCCTTTGGGCCAACAGAAACATGAATAACTAAAATTTCATTAAAACTAATTTCATTTCAAGGTATATGTATGATTTGTCAACACAAGAAGTATACATACATACCCTAAACACAATTTGAGTCCATATATATAGATTTGCATGAAAGGCAAATGACTCAAGGGGTATACATGTATATCTTAAAGTTGGCAAGATAGACATATACATGAAATTTAAACATAAAACAAATACAAAAATGGGAATACAAGTTTAAAATGTATAAATCATCAAAACTAGACTATACTAACACATCTAATGGGAACAAATAAGCATTCAAGCTCAAACATAAATAGATTTGTTTGTGGCCCACTATATGCACAAGTATAAATCCTAGTCTTAATGAAAACTAACATTTAAACATATATTCAAATCATGAAGCATCAAAACAAGATATAAATCATCATGATAAATATAAACATGATTATTAAGAAAATCCACATGTTATTAAACCTATGATAAACATGATAGCTAAACAAACGGTGAGAACACAAAAATAATGATCCATATTAAACATGGGTGTCTCAAAAGGCTATACATGCATGTCAAGAGCCTAATAAACATGGCATTTTCATAATAATCTAAAAACATCAAATCATGCTAAAGATAATGAATCATGGAAAGCATGTAAATAAATGGGAGTTAGGAATCGTTACCAAAATCTAGAGGCAACTTCTCCATGTCTCCAAAACAAGGTGGTCCTCCCACCAAACTTTCCCATGAAAGTGATGCATCCAAATGATTTCCATGAAGCTCAAAACGCATCCACTCCAAGGTACCGATACTCTCACGTCATGTGAGAGCCCATACCTACATCATAAACAAGAGGGGTGATTTTGGTACCCATATCTTATTGGGTCCATGGGGTTAGTCCCTTCTCTAACCCAAACAAAGTTCTTTGCTAAATTTGAAACATGTATCCTATCATAGCAAAATTTAGTAAGGTGGCCCTTATGTCCACAATGTGTACAAGTGTACACATGAGCATACAACGTGTGATGGTGTCCGTGAGGAGCATGTGTATGCCGTGATGGGTGTGCATGCATAGATGGAACTTGTTTCTTTCGAAACAAAGATTCCAAACGTGTATGACCCACTACACATTGGCTCAAAGTGGAGCCCAAACAATCAACACTTTTCTTCAAAACATTTATATCATTTTTAACACTTGAAGATAAAGTGGAGCATGCAAGGGGTGATCTAGGTGAAACTACCCTAGCATGGCAAACATGTGTATCAATCTTATTTTGCAAACAATCATTCTTCTTCAAACAAACATTTAAATCATTTGAAATAGAAATTATTTTATTTTTCAAGGCAACATTCTCTGTTAAAACAAAGTCAACTTTGAAGACAAGTTTTCATTTTCTTCAAAATTGTTTCACAATCATTTTTATTTTTCAAAAATTTATTTTCTTTTAATGCAAGATTAAGTTGAGATTTTAGTGAATCACTCTCATTAGAAATCTCCTCCTTTCTTGCAAAACCATGTCAAGTCTAGAAATCAAATTTTTATTGTCATTGTTAAGGCCTAGACTTTTCTTTTTCAAAATGTTATATTTTTCTATTAATTTTTCACAAACAATAGATAGTTCTTCATTCAAAGCATGGGCATCAACAAAATCATTTAAAGAATTAGCATCATCATCATCATCTAAGTGGGTTTCCAAGTGTACCTCAAGGGAGTCATTCCCTTGGATCATATAGCATTGTTGTGGCTCGGATTCTCCACTAGATTCCTCCTCCGGTTGGATTGGCAATTGAAGCTCGGAGGTGGTTGTGGTTGTCAACTTGTTCCATACTGCAAAAGCGGAATCTGAAAATAACACCTAGAGGGGGGGTGAATAGGTGTTGGCTAATCTTATGGTCACTTAATGCCAAATGTTGCGGAATTAAATCTATTATGACCAAATTAAACTTCTTTTAATTAAACACTTATGTATAACACAAGAGTGTTGCCGAATTCCCTTTGCAGGGCTCTGGACAAGCTCCTCTAGATTCCCCTTGAATGGGTTGAGGTGCCGCGTTGGCTCTCTTGGTTGAATACTAGTGTTAACAACAATCCCAATCAAGTATAGCAATATGAGCACAAGGGAATATATCAAGCATGTAAATGTAAAGACAATGAAGTAATGCAAGATATAAATGAGACAAAGAGAGAGAGATAGAGTAAGCAATCGCAACACAAAGGGTTTGTTTCGAGGTTCGAGCACACTTGCTCTACATCCCCGCCTTCGACACACGAAGGATTTCCACTATGCAAGATCCCAATGGATCTCTCCTCGGTGCCGCAACACCTACAAGCCCTCGGACTCCCTAGTCCCGTACACACCGCAAGCCCCACAAGCTTGCCGAGGCCGCACCTCGAACCAAAGAGTTCACAACCGAACTCAAACCACCACGAGCACACTTGCCCGTCTCCTCAAAGTACAAAGATGAAAACTTTGGTGATCTACAACACTTTGATCACCAATACAAACTCTCACTACAACACTCTCCTATAGGATAGATATAACAATGGATGCTCAAGTGTGGTGTGAGAAAATCAAGGATTAGAAAGGTGGAGGAAAAACTCAAAGAATCACACTTTAAATTACTCTTGATAAATTCTTCCCATTTGATTGGAAGTATTTGCACTCAAATATGTGGAGAAAACTCTGTTAAGAGGATGGGAAAAAACTGGCTTAGAAATCTCCAAAAATCTTGGCTCAAAACAATGACCAAAACCCCTTTTATAGAGGCCAGAAAAATCTGACCGTTGGGCTCTGTCAGAGCTTCCGTCGACCGGCCGGTCGACCGGCAACGGTCTAAAATCTGACCGTTGCAGCCTCCGGTCGACCGCCCGGTCGACCGAGAAATCCAGAGAGCAGAACTCTCTGCAGCGGTCGACCGTCCGGTCGACCGGACCACTGTACTGACAGACATGCACAAGTCTGTGCACGTCCGGTCGACCGTGGGTCGACCGGCCCTTGGTTCGGTCGACCACCCGGTCGACCGGACTGGCCTGTCAGCCAATATCAGGTCTGAAAAACTGTTTTAAAAATTAATTTTAAAATCTTTTAACACTTATAAAAATTCCATAAACTTGTTTTAACATTCTATATTGAAAACCAAACTTGTGATAAAAATTTTCAAGACATATATCAACATATTCATATCATTTCAGCGTCTTGCAAATTTTATCAAAAATCAAAACATGTATTTTTCAAACTTGGTTTTCATAACTTCACAAAATATAAAAATAAGATATTTGATTTCATTTTAAAGCATAGTGTGTATGGATATGATCCACTACACATCATAATGTAATATCTATGTTTTTGACATTAAGCTCTAAACTTGGTTATGGTTGAAAAAGAATATACATGATAGAAATACCAAAAACCAAGGTATATATATTTTGTCAAAAGAAAATCTTTTACTAACTAAAAATTCTTTTCTAAACATAAAAATCTTTTTTGAAAGCAATTCTATCAAGAGTTCTATTAAGAGTGTGTGTGTGATATGACTTGAGCAATCCACCAACTATCTATCCTTTACATTTTAACTAAAACAAAACAAAATCTTATACCTAGACACAAGTCTTCATCTTCTTGAAGTCTTCACTTGAAGGCTTCTCATCTTCTTGACTTGGTCCAAATGCAATCCACCGAGCTCATCTCTAGATGTGTTCTTGATGCATAGGCTCGTGAATCAACCGATGCTAGCTTCCAACTTGTCTTTAAATCCTTTGTTGAAGCTCCACACCTACTAAGATCTTGATAATGAATCTGTCACTAATTAAACACAAGATCATTAGTAATCATAACTTCATGAGTTGATCATCATCAAAACTAGAGTGATAGCCTTTGGGCCAACAATCTCCCCCTTTTTGATGATGACAAAACTCATGGAGTTATATATGCATGGATTAAAGTAAAGCTTCAAAGAAGCTCCCCCTTAACTCATGCATCACATTCAATAATAGATATGGCAATAAAAGCACATGAATATGTATGCAATGTATGGCATGTATGTAAGTATAACATCATAAATCTTATCTCCATACATTATAAATCTTAAAACAAATCTCAAAACACATATGCATCAACACAAATCTTACTCCCCCTTAAGCAAGGAAGACATGCATATAAAATCTATAAATACTTCTCCCCCTTTTTGTCAATCATCAACAAAGGGTTCAAAGTAAAATACATCAAACAAATCTTCTCCCTTTTTTTGTCAAAAACAAAGAAATCAAGAAGGGGTAATACAAGTCAATCAATAAAGATTTATATGCGATATACATCCATGAAGAGGAAGACGCTAAGTTAACTTCCCTACACATATGCATTACATGAAGAAGGGATGACAAGCCCTAACTCACATAACACATGTTATGTAATGCATAAGAGGAGATGTGAAGCTCTCCCTACACACGTATATCATATAAAGAAGAGTTGTCAAGCTCCTCAATTTATAATATACTCAACATGAATCCATATGTAAGAGAGATGTTAAGCTCTCCTTGCATATAGGAACTACAAATCAAAAATTTTGAATATTTCTTTATCAAGACAAAATTTTGAACTTTCTTAATAAAACACATTTTGAGATATCAAATCAACATATTTTTTTATTTATTTTGATATCAATAGAAAAAAAAATTTTATTTTTCATCATAAACTTTGTGCTTTTAAAAAAATGTGAGCCAATTGTGAGTTAAGCACATGGAAATCATATATATGTATGAGAAATGAGTATACCAATTGAAATTGATACATACATATATATAAGAAAACAAAATATGAGTATATACAAAATAAGTTCATATTGATACCAATTGAAACGATTCAATGATACCAATTGACATAACAATAAAATCAAGTGTATATCTCATAACCTACCACCCTTCATATGCACAAGGTAAAAGATTTTCAATGAAGCATACAAGGCATAATCGCCCATCCATCCTCCCATTAGATGGTAGGGGTTTTCAAAAATAGATTTGAAAATAAGCTTAGTTTGAAAAACTCTACCAAATGAAGAATTTGCACTAGAAAAATATTTTTCATGAAACACAAGTAAATCACATGGCACTAAAAACACTCTAATATCCATGAAGTCCATAAAATTTTCAAAAAGAAGTGAGTGTGCTAGTGTTATGTGGAACATGGTATCATGAAAAATAGCAATAAAACTCAATATTCCTTTAAATTTTGAAATCATGAAATCCATCACAAAAATTTTATTGAAAAATTACAAAATTTTTATTAAAAACAGAAATTTATATTTCAAGATATATGTATGTTTTGACAAGACATTAAGTATACATACATATCCTTAAAACACAATTGAGTCCATATATAGATTTGCATGAAAGGCAAATGACTCAAGAGGTATCCATGTATATCTTAATGTTTTGGCAAGACAAACATATACATGAAATGAAAGCACATGATCATAGCATAAATCCAAAATGGGAATACAAGTTTAAAGATGTATGTATCATCAAAACTAAGCAATACAAGCATTTCATGGGTTCAAATAAGCATTCAAGCACAAATATAAATAGATTTATTTGTGGCCCATGATATGTATAAGTATAAATCCTAGTGTTGATAAAAACTAACATTTAAACTAATATTCAATACATGAAGTATCAAATCTTTAGAAAAATAGAATCATGTGTCGATCTCAAAGATTATTTGAAGAATAAGTAACTAGTATAAATTGTTTTTGAAAACTAGTTAAAGATCCTTCAAATACATCAATTCATATGTTTTTCATAAAACATAACTAGATACACAAAAATTTAAGCACTCATGGTCTATAAAGCTCAAAATAATTTTTAACAAAAGTGTGAGTGTTAAATGATCATGTAAATAGCATTTTTATGAAAATAGTCAATGAAGCTCAAATCAAATATGACTAAAACTTTATTGAACAACACATAAAAATTATTTTTATCAAAACAAATCAACTCAAAATCATTTTTCATAAGAATTACAATCTTCATGGTATATGTATGAATTATACAAATCTAACAATACGCATACATATCCCAAATATAAAAAAGTCTATTAAAGATGTTTGCATGGAAGCAAGAGACTCACGGGTATACATGTATATTTATTAGATTTGAATTTAAAATACATATACATGAAGTAAATTACTAAAATAGGCAAAAACATGTATAAAAGAGAATCATCAAAACTAGATTATACACATGCATATAGTGGGTACAAATGAGCATGAAGTTCAACTATATATGAGTCAATTGTAATTCACCATTTGTATATGTATACATGCAAGTTTTGATAAAATCTACATTTAAACATGTAATACCACATGAGGCACGATAAATCATAAAAACATGAGCATGCTATATGATATATGAAATTAAAAGCATGTAAATAAAATTAGGAGTTTAGAGAGTGTTACCAACTCCAAAGCTCCAATCATGGTGGTTGTCCCACCAAAACTCCTTGATAGCGATGCGTCCAAATGTATGTCCATCAAGTCCATTGCATCCACTACCAAAGCACCAATCCTCTCACGTTTTGTGAGAGCCTTCACCTACATCAAAATCAAAAGGTGGGGGTTTTGGTACCCATACTTTCTTGGGTCCTTTGGGGTTAGCTTTATTGTAAGGATCCCAAAATCTTTTATACTTAGCAAAATATAAATGAGGTTTCTTATCAAAACAATATTTTGCTAAATGGCCTTTGCGACCACAATGTGTACATACGTACACCTTAGTATGCTTATGTGTAGGATTGTGATCATGGTGTGCAATATAAGCATGATGATGAGAGTGATGTGCATGAACATGAGGAGTTTGTTTCTTTGAAAACATTGACTCCAACGTAGTATGATTAAATGCACAAGAGTTCAAAGTTGAACTCAAATTATCCATTTTATTTTTCAAAACATTTATCTCATTTGTGGTGGCATGTAAAGCATGATGAGATATATGATCATTTTTCTTTTTCTTTTGAGAAACAAAATCTTTTTCTTTTCAATAAATTTCTTTTCAAAGATTTATTTTCTTGAAAAACTTCTTCTCTTTGTTTTTCCACCAAAATGATTTTATCCTTCAAAATAGTGTTCCCTTCACAAAGATCATTCAATTTGAAAGCAAGGAAACATTTTCATTTTTCAAATCTTTATTTTCTTTTTCTAAACATGCAAGTTTATTTCTAAAAGAATCATTTTCTACATGCATGCAATCAAATTTCTTTTTCAAACTTTTGTTATCTTTTTCTAAGCATGCAATGTTATCTCTAAATGAGTCATGTTCATTATGCATGCAAGCAATGTCCTTTTTTAAATTTTTATTTTCTTTCTTAATTATGTCATATCTCTCAAGCAATAATTGACAAAATGTAGAGAGCTCATCATATGACATACTATCATCTTCTACCTCGGATTCGGTAGTTACCTCAAGGGGGTTATCCCCTTGGACCATGTAGCACTTGTTGGAGGTGTCGCTTCCAACATCCGAGTCACTCCCCGCATAGTATAGATCTTTTTCGCCGAGGGAGGTGATGATGTTCCATACTACAAAAGCCGATTCAACATTAGAAACCCTAGATAAATAATCATCATTTAGGGTTGACTTGATAGCATGAAGGGCTTTTGCATTAGCCTCAAAGTACTTGCTATTATTAAAATATGAATCATTAGTAGTAGCAAGATATACATGAATGCCTAAGGCCTTGAGGTACAATGACATCTTAACCTTCCAAATGTTGATGTTAAGGATGTCAAAGGTGGGTGGTGACATGAAGTCCATGGTGTGTGTACAAATCTTGTGATTAGCCTAAAAATGAGGATCTTTTACTCTAGGTTGTTAGACCCAAATCAGAGTACCAAGCTCTGATACCAATTGAAAATAACACCTAGAGGGGGGTGAATAGGTGTGGCTAATCTTATGGTCACTTAATGCCAAATGTTGCGGAATTAAATCTATTATGACCAAATTAAACTTCTTTTAATTAAACACTTATGTATAACACAAGAGTGTTGCCGAATTCCCTTTGCAGGGCTCTGGACAAGCTCCTCTAGATTCCCCTTGAATGGGTTGAGGTGTCGCGTTGGCTCTCTTGGTTGAATACTAGTGTTAACAACAATCCCAATCAAGTATAGCAATTATGAGCACAAGGGAATATATCAAGCATGTAAATGTAAAGACAATGAAGAAATGCAAGATATAAATGAGACAGAGAGAGAGAGAGATAGAGTAAGCAATCGCAAACACAAAGGGTTTGTTTCGAGGTTTGAGCACACTTGCTCTACATCCCCGCCTTCGACACACGAAGGATTTCCACTACGCAATATCCCAATGGATCTCTCCTCGGTTCCGCAACACCTACAAGCCCTCGGACTCCCTAGTCCCGTACACACCGCAAGCCCCACAAGCTTGCCGAGGCCGCACCTCGAACCAAAGAGTTCACAACCGAACTCAAACCACCACGAGCACACTTGCCCGTCTCCTCAAAGTACAAAGATGAAAACTTTGGTGATCTACAACACTTTGATCACCAATTACAAACTCTCACTACAACACTCTCCTATAGGATAGATATAACAATGGATGCTCAAGTGTGGTGTGAGAAAATCAAGGATTAGAAAGGTGGAGGAAAAACTCAAAGAATCACACTTTAAATTACTCTTGATAAATTCTTCCCATTTGATTGGAAGTATTTGCACTCAAATATGTGGAGAAAACTCTGTTAAGAGGATGGGAAAAACTGGCTTAGAAATCTCCAAAAATCTTGGCTCAAAACAATGACCAAAACCCCCTTTTATAGAGGCCAGAAAAATCTGACCGTTGGGCTCTGTCAGAGCTTCCGGTCGACCGGCCGATCGACCGGCAACGGTCTAAAATCCGACCGTTGCAGCCTCCGGTCGACCGCCCGGTCGACCGAGAAATCCAGAGAGCAGAACTCTCTGCAGCGGTCGACCGTCCGGTCGACCGGACCACTGTGCTGACAGACATGCACAAGTCTGTGCACGTCCGGTCGACCGTGGGCCGACCGGCCCTTGGTTCGGTCGACCGCCTGGTCGACCGGACTGGCCTGTCAGCCAATATTAGGTCTGGAAAACTGTTTTAAAATTAATTTTAAAATCTTTTAACACTTATAAAAATTCCATAAACTTGTTTTAAACATTCTATATTGAAAACCAAACTTGTGATAAAAATTTTCAAGACATATATCAACATATTCATATCATTTCAGCGTCTTGCAAATTTTATCAAAAATCAAAACATGTATTTTTCAAACTTGATTTTCATAACTTCACAAAATATAAAAACAAGATATTTGATTTCATTTTAAAGCATAGTGTGTATGGATATGATCCACTACACAATCATAATGTAATATCTATGTTTTTGACATTAAGCTCTAAACTTGGTTATGGTTGAAAAAGAATATACATGATAGAAATACCAAAAACCAAGGTATATATATTTTGTCAAAAGAAAATCTTTTACTAACTAAAAATTCTTTTCTAAACATAAAAATCTTTTATGAAAGCAATTCTATCAAGAGTTCTATTAAGAGTGTGTGTGTGTGATATGACTTGAGCAATCCACCAACTATCTATCCTTTACATTTTAACTAAAACAAAACAAAATCTTATACCTAGACACAAGTCTTCATCTTCTTGAAGTCTTCACTTGAAGGCTTCTCATCTTCTTGACTTGGTCCAAATGCAATCCACCGAGCTCATCTCTAGATGTGTTCTTGATGCATAGGCTCGTGAATCAACCGGTGCTAGCTTCCAACTTGTCTTTAAATCCTTTGTTGAAGCTCCACACCTACTAAGATCTTGATAATGAATCTGTCACTAATTAAACACAAGATCATTAGTAATCATAACTTCATGAGTTGATCATCATCAAAACTAGAGTGATAGGCCTTTGGGCCAACAGAATCAAGATTAGAAACATGCATAAGATATTCTTTAGGTAGCGTGCTTTTAATGGCCTCAAGGCTTGTGCATTGGCCCCTATATGCTTGCTATCACTAAGGTAGGATTCCTTGGTAATGGCAAGGTGAACCTTATATCCTAGGGTTTGTAAATAGATGGACATCTTAGTCTTCCAAATAATGATGTTGGAAAGGTCAAACATAGGTGGGGTCATGAAGTCCATGGGTCCAAACTATATGTGTGCAAGCAAACAAATGTGTAAATGTAAATGGTAGATTAGCAAACAAGGATCTCACTCCTAGGATGTTAAGTCTAAGTATCAGGAGCGTAGGCTCTGATATCAATTGTAAATCACCTAGAGGGGGGTGAATAGGTGATAATGCTAATCTAGAAACTAAATGCGGAAGCTAAAACAATTTTGCAACACACTTAATACAACCAACAAGTGTAGCCGAATTCCCTGTGAAGAGCTCTGGACTAACTCCTCTTGATTCCCCTAGATAAGGGTTGAGGTGCTATATGAAGCTCTTGTGGTTAAGTACAAATGAGGTGCACACACAAGCAAGCCAAGCATATAATAGATATATAGCAATATGAAAGATGTAAGGCACAACACAAGCAAATATGATATGATGATAAGAATGATGCTATGCACAAAATAAAGAGAGAGTTAAAGAGTCAATGGATCAAACGCAAATACAATGATATGTTTCGAGGTTCGAACCCCTAGCTCTACGTCCCCGCCTTCACCGAGAAGGATTTCTAATCCACTATCTTGTCCACCGAGGACTCCACCGAGGGAACCTCCACCGAGGTGGATTTGTACAACAAGGGAGTACCGAACTCCTCTCTAAAACACCGCCTCACAACCGAGGGGCAGGCCCGTAGCCAAACAACAACCAAATCACCTCTACCGAAGAGGGATACAAACAAACTCCACCTCTCACTAGAGGGAGCAAACACCAATCTCAACCTCTACCAAAGAGGGAGCAAACCAATCACCGATCAACCTCTACCAAAGAGGGATACAACAAAAGCAAGGGTGTTACAACAAGTGGTTTCTTTCAACCACAAACAATCTCTCTTTTCTCTTTTCACAAAAAACAAGATCCTAATAGAATAGGATAGAAGATAAGCTCAAGTGTGGAAAAACTAAGTGTTTGGAAAACAAAAACTCAAAGAAAAATACTTGAGAAAACTCTTGTAAAAGATAGAAAGTGAAAATCAAGACAAATCTCCCAAAATACTCTTTTCTTTGATTTTTTCAAAAACCTAAAACAAAATAAAGATAGATCTTTTTGGCACTTAAACTCTTTTGAAAACTTGTTTAAGACACTGGAGATATCAGAAAATTTTGGCACAAAAAATCTTGTCAAAAACCCTAAAGAGATGGGGTATTTATAGGCCCAAAAGAAAACTAGCCGTTAGGCTGATCTGTCAGCCTGACAGGCTTGCGGTCGACCGGCCGGTCGACGCCAACGGTCAAAATATTGACCGTTGGAGCAATCCGGTCGACCGCCCAGATACAGAGAGCAGAGCTTTCTGGTATGGTCGACCGCCTGGTCGACCGGCCCATGTGTCTGCCAGACGTGCATAAGGCTGTGCACGTCGGTCGACCGTCGGGTCGACCGGCCCTTGGTTCGGTCGACCGTGCGGTCGGCCGACCTGGCCTGTCAGTCACTGTTCTGGGTCAGAAACTGGGGTAAAAAATATTTTTAAAAATTCTTTTATCTCTTCTAAAAATCCCCAAAAATAGTTTTAACATTTTGCATTGATATATAAACCTATGATAAAAATTTCAACTCAAATATCAAGCAATTTGAACTATTTTGTGTCTTATCATTTTTACCAAAAACCAACACTTGTATTTTATCAAACTTGGATTTTCAATAGGAAATCTGATTTTTCCTAAAACTCATTGAAATACAAAAACATGATATTTAAACACATTGAAGCATGTTACATATGGACATGAGTCCAATATACATGAAATATATATATATCATAGTTTTTGTCTTTAATTCCAAAAAATATGTTTTGTTAAAAATACCAAAACATAAAACTACATGAATAGGTATGTCAAACTAAGTTTGTATAAGTCATGTAAGCATGTATGTATATAGAGCACATATAATATACATAAAAACAAAGTAAACTTGTTTTGATCAATCTATTCATGAAAACCAATTCCAAAACATAAAACTTGTGTGTGTGTGCACTTGAGCATATCAACTATTCTTATCTTTACACATGGATCTAAAACTCAAACTAAGCTAGGATACCTAAGTCTTCTTGACGATCTTCATCTTCAAGTCGACTCGATCTCAAACGTGATCCACGAGCTAGGCTATGTATGATCTTGATGCTCGGGCCCTGGAATCACCAAGTGAAGGCTTCCAAACTCTCTTTTTGAAGCAATCACCAACTAATATCTTGATTAATGATCTGTAACTAAAATCACAAGATAATTAGTAAACATAACTACATGAGTTAATCATCATCAAAACTAGAGAGGAAGGCCTCCGGGCCAACAAACCCGACCGAACCCAACCGAATCTCTCACCCTGTATATTACCCTACTCAAATTCAATTTAGTGAATCATATACTTCATAAAAAAAATTGGTAGAAGCTTATCTCATTACTTTTAGTAATAGCATCTTTTTTATGTTGAATATGTGAAGGCTAATGTTAGGTACACCATCACAATTGAGAATAATATTTATATTAATATAGTTTTTTTCATTTTTATCATTAAAAGTTAGTAATAATTATATGAGCCTTGATATAAGAGCTCAAATACAATGTAAAAGTTTTAGAATATGCAATTTTCAATTCACATTAAGATTAAGGTCTTTTTCTTATTGCTAATTTGAGTAATGGATATTTGAGATTAGAATATTAAAGGATGATAATATAATGATGATTAAAAAATGCAAGAAATGATGGCAATATATTGGCCTAACCGAAAAAATTGAAAAATCGAACCGAAATGAGTCAATTCAGTTCAATTCGGTTACTAAGTCTAATAGGTTCAGTTTGGTTTTACAAAATATAGTAAAAACCGAACTGAACGACCGATGCTCACCCCGAAAATTAACTCTGTTAAAAAAAATTCATTTTCCTTTTGCGGTGTTTGGATGGACTAGGGGTGAGCAGAGTTCGGTTATAACCGAAATAACCGACTAAAAACCGAAACCCGAACCCGAATCGAACCGAGCCGCTCTAATTCGGTCGGGTTTCGGTTTTTGTGTTCCAAAACCCGAATAGACCGAACCGAACCGAATTTCTCACCCTATATATTAACTAACAAATTCAATTTAGTGAATCATATAGTTCATAATAAAAATTGGTGGAAGCTTATCTCATTAGTTTTAGTAATACCATCTTTTTTATGTTGAATATGTGAAAGCAATATTAAGTACACCATCACAATTGAGAATAATATTTATATTAATATAGTTTTTTTTTTCATTTCTTATCATTAAAAGTTAGTAATAATTATATGAGTTTGATATAAGAGCTCAAATACGGTGTAAAAATTTTATAATATGAAATTTTCAATTCATATTAAGCTTAGAATCTTTTTCTTATTTCTAATTTGGTTAGTGGATATTTGAGATTATAATATTAAAGGATGATAATATAATGATGATTAAAAAATGTAAGAAATGATGGCAATATATTGACCTAACCGAAAAAACCGAAAAACCGAACCGAAATGAGTCGATTCGGTTCGGTTCGGTTACTAAGCCTAATCGGTTCGGTTCGGTTTTGCAAAAATTAGCAAAAACCGAACCGAACCGACCGATGCTCACCCCTAGGATGGACAGCGGAAGTGAAAAATGACACTTCTTACTTCCTCAATTCTACCCACTTCCTTGAATCCAAACAACCCCATTACCAACAAAATACCGTAAAACACAATATACTTTCCCATTTACACTTTCACTTTGCCAACTACATCATAAAACACAATATACTTTCTCATTTATAGACACTTTACCTACTAAATACGTAAAACACAATATACTTTCCATTTACGCTTTTACTTTATCAATCAAACACCATAAAACACAATATATTTTTCCTCTTACACTTCATTTTTTACATTCTCATTTTACGATTTACGGCTTACGACTTGCGACGTTTTACAACGAACCAAACATGCGCTAATTAATAACTAACAAGACCAGGCTGAAAGAGCTCATAAAGAGAGAATTGGACCGGGCCCACTCTGTGACGAGTGAGCCAACGAATAGCGCCCAGTTATCCTCTACATTGCCTGCCCCATTCCCATCCATATAAAATCAATCGAATAAAAAACTTCCCTCTCTTTCTCCAGAAGTTATCAATCGGCGTCAGTTGCACAAAGAGAGCGAGTGAGCGCGCCAGCAAGGAAATGGCGCTCAATTCAACGGCGACGTCTTCCTCAGTTCGCCCCCAGCTCTCCTTCATCCTCCCTCGCTCTCGTCCTCCTCATGCCGCTTCCTCTCTTCCTCTATCTTCTTCTTCTTCTTCTTCTTCGTCTTCTTCTCTTTCGCTCTCTCGAAGCATCCGCGCACTTCCGAGAACTAAAACCCTAGCCCTAACCCTAAGGTAAAGAAATCATCTTGGTTCTATATTTTCTTATCTTGTGTATCTGATCTTACTTGTGTTTGTTCCCCCTCGATTTGCAGGGATCAAGGGTGAATTGCGCGGTAAGGGAGCCGCTGAAGGTAATGATCTCTGGTGCTCCGGCGTCGGGCAAAGGGACTCAGTGCGAGATGATCGTCCAAAAAGTCAGTCGTCCCTTGTTCATCTCCCACGATTCATACTGTATTTTAATCTTTTAAATTTCCATACAGGTGTTTAAAAACGAAGCAATTCCTGTTCATATTTGCAATATCTGAGGATAAAAAAAATAAAAAACAATTTATTTATTTATTTATTTTATTTAATTGTAACGTGAGTATATAGAGTATGAGCAAAATCCCAACATTCGGGACATACTCCTGTATTAGGGATTAGTTGTTTGTTTGTTTCACGCCTGCCGGCGTCACATTCCAACCCCTACCCCCCAACAGAAGAAAGAAAAAACTTGTTTGTTTCTTTCAATCTATTTTTTTTATGGAAGTTTGTTTCCATCTATACTTGTCACAGACAAAAAAGTTACTTCTTTTAGCACTCTAAGGCACACTTACTTCAGATTACCCACTTTTTCTTCGTGAGAACATAGGATGGTTTCAATGATCCGCACATTCATGTAATACTTGTAGCTTAGCAGCCTGCATACTAACACTCTCTCTTTACTTTTCCTCTTAAATATTAACATCTCGTTTACCATTTCTCATATACCGTATCTATTAAACAATGAGTACATTTTACGAATTAAAGTATTGAATTTAGTATTTGGTGGTTGATGAAGCGTTTAACCTCATCATCTGTATTATATCTTCATTGTTGGCTTGCTACAACTAATAGTCACTTTTTCCTGATTTTCTTTGAATAAAGGCCACAACTGACAATAGTTTGTGTCTTAAAATATAACTAACAGCATACTGTTTTCATTTTACAGTATGGATTAGTTCACATTTCAACTGGGGATCTGTTGAGAGCTGAGGTGGCATCAGGTACAGAAATTGGAAAGAAAGCAAAAGAATACATGGACAATGGCCGTCTGGTCCCAGATGAAATCGTTACAGATGTATTGCATACCTATAATCTATTTTTTTTTTCTCTCCCTCCTCTATTAGTATAAATAAGTTTCCGATTAATATGTTTATTTCTTCTAGATCGTGATATCACAACTTTCACGAGAGGATGTAAAAGAGAAAGGCTGGCTTCTTGATGGATACCCTAGAAGTTTTTCACAAGCACAAGGCCTTGAAAAGCTCAAAATAAGGCCAGACATATATATCGTTCTAGAGGTATGCTCCTTTTTGTTATATTTGCATCGCTATTAGTGCCTCATTCTTGTTCCATATCTGGATGTGTCTGTTTATGACTAGTTACCTTTTGGATGCATGCTATTGCACATTTTCGGTTATATACCATTCTGAACAATGATCAAGGATGTAGATTAATTTTCATGTACAGGAACATGGATCTTAAACTACTTCATTATTCTGGAGGAACAGTACATGATTCTTACAAATGTTAAGGTCCCCAGTTCTTTCTTAATTTAACATCCTTCTGATCTTAGTTATCATGATAAGTTGTGAGAAAAAAACTATTTCTGTCAAGGACAAAATCATTTTTCTGTCAGAAATTGGAACTTGGTACCCCGTTAACTGTTTAACTTGTGAAGTTTATTTGTATTTCTTAATCCTCGATATTGTGGTGCCATATGTTTCATATTCAGTGTTATTTATTCTTCATGTTCTTGTTGTTGATGTTTGGATATATTTTTCAACTTTTCGTGATAGAAGAATGATACACAAGTTGCAAGATAGATTCTCCATTATCTTTTATAATAACAACCTATTAACAACAATAGGAATCTCCCTATAGTTCTATCGTTATAACTTAGGATTATGCTTAGCTGTAATTCAATCTGTCTTTTGTTATATTACTGCCTTGTTCCTCCAAACTTGCTGATAAAGGTCATGGATTGTAGATTGACCTTTCAAGAGTTTTGTCTGTTAACATTCAGGTTCCTGATGAAACTCTAATCGACAGATGTGTTGGAAGGAGGTTGGATCCTGTGACTAGCAGAATTTACCATGTCAAGAACTTTCCTCCAGAAAAAGAGGAAATAGCAGCAAGGCTGATAACCCGCCCTGATGATACTGAAGAGAAGGTAATAGTATCTTGTTGTTATCACTATTCATCACATGTTCCTTCTCCACTCCAGAACTCCTGCTCTTTTTGAGAGGGAGGATAGTCAGCTGCTTTAAAGTGATGTTGTAACTCTGCTTATACTACTGAACCCCATATGCCTGTCTAAGTGAAATGGCATTTGTAGGCTAGTTTCATATGATATTACCATGCCTTGAATAAAGAACACAAATAGATGTTTATAGCGTGTGTCATCCATGTGATTCATTATTGCTTCAGAAAGATAACATTCCACATAACTATAGACATTACAGATTTTCGTACATCTTGTTAATTGAAACTATCACTAACATTACTGTTAGGATCTGTATTCTGTCACAATGTATTGTGTTAAGCGAGACTTGGTTTCTTATTATACACCACCACTTGAGAGGTCAGAACCTATGCAGTGTTTTCATCTGGACTTAGGAAGACCAGTGCACCATCATCTTCTAATGTTCAGAGTCTATACGGTAACTATTTATCGAAGAGCAATTAGCTATGTAGTTCATGGTTCAAAGTCTCGGTCTCAGCCACCTACTCGGCCGGCACCGAGACGGATCGGTCTCGACGACTCGGATCGGACTCTGACGATACACGCAAAATGTTACATAGAACGCCAAAAAAATATGAAAAAATCATGGCAAATCGTAAAAAAATGTAGACATCAAAATTCATGTATCACATATTCAAAACATATCACCTAGCACTCAAACAGGAGTACCATGTTCCCATTCAATATTGCGTTGTTTGGAGCCATACTGAAATTTAAAAAATTATCTGTTACATTAACTTAAAACTAAAATAACTAAATTAAAACTATATTAAACTAAACTAAACTAATTTATAATAAATTAAACTAAATAAATTAATTACCTAACTTCAATAAAAATTATTAAATTACCTAACTTAAATAAAATCACAAATTCTATTAAATTAAATTAAGTAAATTAAGTTAAACTAAATTAAAATAATTTAAACTAAATTAAATAGAGAGACTGAGGGGGAGGAAAGGAACAGGGGGAGAGAGGGAGAGAGAACAGAGGGGGAGAGAGGACAGAGAGACTGAGGGAGGGAGAGAGAGAGAGAGGACAGAGAAAGAGAGATCGATGGAGAGAAAGAGGGAGACAGAGAAGACAGAGAGACTGAGGGAGAGGGAGACAGAGAAGACAGAAGGAGAGACGGAGAGGGAGAGAGATCGACGAAGAGATCGACAGAGAGACTGATTGGGGGGGAGGACAGAGGGGGAGGGAGAGGGAGAGGGAGAGAGATCGATAGAGAGAGAGGGAGAAAGAGAAGACAGAGAGACTGAGGGATGAGAAAAGGTCAGAGGAGGGAGAGAGACGACGGAGAGAGGAGGAGAGAGAGAAGACAGATAGATTGAGAGAGAGAGAAGGTCAGAGGGAGAGAGAGACGGAGAGAGATTGACGAGGAGAGAAGGAGAGAGAGAAGACAAAGAGACTGAGGGAGAGAGAGGGATAGAGGAAGAGACAAAGAGAGTTGGGAGAGGGATAGAGGGAGAGAGAGACGGAGAGGAGAGAGATCGACAGAGAGTGAGGGGGGAGAGAGAGAAGATAGAGAGACTAAGGGGGAGAGAGATCTCAGAGGAGGAGGGAGTACCAGCGAACAACGACAGAGCGACGGCGACGCGGAGCACTCAGTCGGCGACGACGGAGCCTTCAGTCGGCGACGACGGAGCCCTCGAGGAGAGGTGAGTTTGTTTTTGTTTTCGCCATTTTTTTCGTTTATAGGTGACAAACCACGGGCGCATTGAGCAGATCTGAGTCGAACTCGGATCGGTTTGACTCGGATTTGCTCAATGACTCGGGCATCCGAGTTATCTCGGACCACGCCGAGACGGATACCGAGTCGTATCTGACTCGGCCGAGATTGCGGACAATGATTTAGTTAAGGAAAACACTATAGTTGGCAGGAAACAATTACTTTTGTTTGATTAATAATTAATCAGCACCAACTACCATTTGCTAGTTAAGCAATGATAGGATAGCTATGTGAATGCACAATGAGATCTAGTTACTTTGAACTGATAAAACCGTAACCATTTCCTTTGAATGGTTCCTTGGCATGATTTTTTTGCAAGCATTATGTAGTGTGTATTTTTGTTATTTTTATTGCATAATGTGAGTTATGACTCCATTT